>APFE030479611.1:0-15711 GCA_000404065.3 Pinus taeda
CTACAAACAATAGCGTTGGAATCCAGGTAGGCGTTCATTGCTGGTCTGTTTATTTGCAATTAGGAACTTGTGCTGTAGCGTTTGATGATTGTTGTTAGACCCGGTCTGGGCTAGTAGGGGTCGCCTCTATCCGCAGAGGGGATTTACCTCTTCAACAACCCCTGTACTTCTCTGTCATTCCTTCACTCATTCGGTCGAAGGTGACCTATCATTTTAAAGGGGGGAAGAGGAGAAACCTCCAATGTATTTATGTATGCGTGTCAGTCCTTTATTCGATTGTGCAGGGTAATGTGACATTCCATAATTACGGAGTAAGTGGTAAAATAGCAAGTCCTAGTTAACAGTATTCATGCTTGTAAAGTATCATCTAAAAATAACGATTATAACAACTTCTTGTTCTGTCACTTGGATCTGTCTATTGCTGTGACATCTCTGCTACACTAACTGTTTGTAGAGTCCACGCAGTATGGGAGGAAGAACAATGCATAGGGAACCACTATTATTGGTTGTTTCTTATGAAACCAGAGAAATTCTCACCCAAGCTAGGTGGATAACACATTTCACATGGTTTTAGCAACCCAACGACGCAATTTCTATTGAATTCCTACATAATTTACAGAACAGGCAATCTATGATAAGAGGGAGGCAAAACACAGTGTCAAATGCGGTGATAGCTGAAGTGTCTGGATTACCAGCAGAAGGACCTATATGGGCTAATAAAAGATTAAAGTTGCAGGATTCTATTGCAGTCTTTAATGAAGAGGGACAGGACCTGATCATCAAAGGCAAAGGAATTCGACCGTCATCCCCTGGAGAACTGTGGGGAGAGCTAGCCAGAGTCATCCAGAAGTACATCACATGTGATGGGCGAAAAGACGTGGTAAGGCCGTGTCAACTTAAACTCCTAACAGTTTTGAAACAAAACTATTCTTTGAATTTGCCTGTATATTTGAATTTCCTGTTGCATGACACTGCTCAAAGCATGAAAAAATCCCGACATATAGAAACTGTCGTTAGCCACCATTTCTTGATTAGGCTAATAGTGAATTACAACCTCACCCAACAGCAATCAAGTTGGGAAGAATTAGTATTTTCCATTGAAGGGGGCCTAGCTTTTCCTGTGCCTAACCTTGTTCCAAAAAGGAAGAGGACTACCCTTACAACAAACGCTCCCCGAAAGCGTAGACATTTAGCTCTGCTGAGGACAGACTTAGGAACGGCCAAAAATCCCTAGGGCAGTATCAACAAGCCCATAGAATTGTCTAGCTCGAGAAGTGAACAAAAATTAGACGTAGAAGGCCAGGATAACCCTGAGTCGGACCATGGGGAGGAATCAAGGCTTTCTGGTGAAGAGGAAAGAAATGAATCAGAAATCCCCTCAACATCAAGTCCCCCAAGTGATTTACTGCATGATATCAAATTGGCCCATATTTTGGCCAATATGAATGATTTTATACAACTCGAAAGCTCGCTCAATTTGAACATTGGAGCAACCCAATTTGCAGAGAACTCTAGCCACGATAGAATTATATCAGAAAACATAAGTTGTGAAGTAGAAACAAGGGCAGAGACCACTCAAGAAGAGGTGAACCAACTTGGGGATATGCCCCCAGAAGAACCTAGTCAGGAAGGCCTAAATACAGAGATTGTAGGCCAAATAGGAGAAATAGAAACAAACCAGGGAGAGGACACAGTTCTTGTAGAACAAAACCAATATGAGCAATCGAGCTTGTTAGGAGCAGAGACGATTAGTAGAATAGTTGTTCCTCCTAAAAAGCAGAAAAAAAAATTAAAAATCTTAGGAAAGAACAATAGAGGCTGCGTAAAATAGTGAAAAGGCTCAGGCAAAAGATAAGATAATTATCAGCAAGGAAGGTTCCAGATAAAACCCCGAAAATAATAAACGCAACTGTTCAAACTGAATTACATGAAACAAAAGCTACGGGGACTCAAACTAATCCCATACTCACTGAACATGTTAGGGAACAACATGCAATTTTTGCAGAAGCAACTACCCAAACGGAGGCTATACCTTCTCATCACTTAGCCATTCAGACGGAGATGGTACCCTCCTATAGCAAACCTACCCATACATAGGCTTGGGCCTCCTACAACAAAGAAACACAAACAATAGGCATCCATTCTCATAGCAGGGGTACACAGACAAATACCTAAGCCAAAGATATCAAGATGAGCAGCGACCCCGGTATAGTGAATCTTCAAGAAGATTTAGCCCAAGCTTGACTTACCATAAAACAACTTGAGCTGGAAACTGTCTCCCAGCAAAAATACCTAGAATTACAGAGGCAACTTTAGGACATGAACACATCAGAAAGTGAGACCTTTGATAAATACCAAAAGGTAGAAGAAAGAATTGAGAAAATAAAGCTCAAATTAGAGAAGGTCATGCATCAAATGGATACTATTTTCTCATTGTACATTGATATCTTGGCATGCAGATCCCCTGCCAATAATTACGCTTTATTTTTGCTAGAAAGATACTTGCAGCTGAAAATCAAAGCCGTCAGGGCTGGAAAACCTATGAAATTAAAAACAATTGAGGATTTCATAAACTGTTTCAAACAACATGGGGTAAAAGTTCAGAGATTGCTGTGTGAATTTTATTTACATAATTTTGTATTAGAGGAAGAAACCGAAAAGAACCCCAGTCCCTTTATGAGGGATGTGAAATTTCAAGCTTTCATTAAATTCGTTGTTAATCAACTAAAATGCTTCAAGGCTCATAACACGTTCCAGAGGCAAGAAAATGGATTGGACCTTTGGGTCAGAGGTGAACCAAAACACTCGTTACAAATGTTGGCCAATCACAAAAGTTTGATGAAGAGGGAAGGAGTAATCAAAATTCTGGGGCCTATTCAGAAATATATTGTTCAGAAGGGAGTAGAATACTTCCTCTCCATTCAAGAAAGCTCCCTGGTTGCAGCCAAGTTCAGATGGATAGTTTCCAATAACAATGTACAGAATAGAGAGCCATTTAATTATAAAAATTTTAAATTGGCTGCAGAACGCTTTGTCACTTATATCAATCTCATCTTAAGAGAAGGTCCTTATTGGCTAGGCTATTGGTTCTGTAGCCCTATTATTTGGTATCCTATTGAAGGGTAGAAGGCTATATATGAACTACTTGAAGGATAGACAGGGCACATCTTTGAGCTCTTGGCTAGAAATCATGGTTTCAAACCGCTTTATGACATTCCTTCTCCAGCTTATTCCTTGATTGCTCTGCATACAAACTACATGGTTTTCATGAGGACATGAAAAAGGGTAAGCAAGGGAGTATGCTGGGTCTTGAAAAAGGTATGCATTTATTATTAAACTCATCATTGTTTTCCTTTATTATTATCCTTTCTATATCTCAAAGCGTTGATCCATTAAGGAATTATGGTAAGAAATGAAGAAATTATCTGTAGTTACGACTTAGCTAATTATTACCTTCCTTTTTGTAGGAAAACAACAAAAGGGACAAATGTTGTTCCCTACGGAGGAATAGCAAACATCGACAAGCTAAGGAAGGAATGTAGCAGTTGCAGATACGGCCAAAAGCAAATCAGTAGGATCAGCGCAAGAAAGGAAATGATGTCTGAAGATGGAAAATTGTTGCGAATCCCTCAGGATCAAGACATCTTGAGGGATTGTGTTTATCACTTATCTTTCTAACCTTTCCGATTATAAAAGGAGATGTTTTGTAAGAAGAAAAGGAGGACGAATTTTTGTATTATTGTAATTGCAATTTTATTCACATACTCTTGCTGTCGAGAAGAACACAAATATATTGTAATTCTCATTCATTCTGATGATTAATATATAAGTAAAGTGTTGTTCCCTCACGTTTCCTGAAGCAACTTAGAAGTGTTTCATTGGTGGATAAGGGCTCAACCTCTTGTGGATTCAACTGCACTTCTTGTGTCATACATTTCCAATTCTTGTAAGTGTGATGGTTTGATAGTATTCTCGCTTTCTGTGATTTTATTGCTGCATTGTTTATTATTTTCCAATATTGACAAAATCTCTTTATTTTATATAGATTGCAGGATTGTCATTGAGTTAGTTTTCTTTCATTTCATATCAAGTTTCTTAGACAAATATTCCGCTTGATATAATCAACTGTAGAGAGTATTAACTATTGTTGTTGAAACTCTCAGATTGATATTCATTCGTTGTTTAGATTAATTATTAAAGATTGGGTTTGATTTAGATTAAATCAATTAAAGAGGGATGAGTTATCATTAATCTACTCTCAACTGATGTTGTTGTTTCTTTTATGAATGTAAGATTTGATTTAGTTAAATGACTCAGTTTTCTTTAATTGCAATTGGAATTTACTAGATGCATTTGTTTACTTTTGTATTTAAAAGACCTGTACTGCAATTTAGAAACATTACTCTCTGAGTTAAATAGTAGCCACACTGTGTACACTCTTGAAATAAGAAGACTTGCCCGGATTGATAATTAATGTGAGGATAATTAGGAGGTTTAAAAGGCACCTTTTATCGACCTACACATAACACCTCCATTGTTGCCTAAATAAGTTGTTCATAACCATATATAATTCATTCCTGCAAAAATGAAATTATGTCAACTCCAGAAGATAAAAAACACAAAGGGGGATCCATTGTTTGTTTTGACCCACAGGTCATCACAACCATTATATGCTCAAAATTTTGAAGGCATTACAAAAGTTAACAGGTGTTGCGAAAGTTGACAGTTTGTTGTGTTTTTTACTATTTTTGTCATAGTTTTCAAAAGTGTTTTATGACAGAATGGAAACTAATTTCGCAAAACTAAAAGAGGTTTTTACCAAGAATGGTAAAAAGAAAAAAAAACTCATTCTGTTTCTACACATGTATTATATATTGGAAAATGAAAATGCATATTTAAAGTCTATGTTTCAGGTTTTTCCATTTCCTGTTTAAGTTATGATGTTTAGGTGCATATTGTGAAAATATGGAGATGAATTTTTGGAAATAGAGAGATGTTTATCTCAAGGACATCCTCATCTACAAAAAATTCCATTTTGTTTTTTAACAACTGTCAAGATTTGGGAGATATGAGCTAGTTTTTAACCCCTACTTTTTCAGAAATTCAATGAAAATAGACAGTGCATTGCGAAAGTGGGGAACAAGTCATGGGTATGTTTGCATACATTTTGAAACTTGTTTAAGAGGTTGAGCACCATCACAGGGGTAATTCAATCATACCCATTCACTTGGTTTTGCGAGATAGGGGCCAAAACTACATAAAGCATGGAATCCACTTCAATGCACTACGAGTTCACCTAGTGTGCTGCGAGTTTGGACATTCATCTCCAAATTGCTTCAAAAATTCGAATTTTGGCTCCTAAAAGTAGTTAAATCATGTAAATAGGTGGAAAAATATTTTAGGAGTTGTGTTTAGTGCTTATTGGTTGGTTTCAAGTCAATGATGTATTAAATTTGGATTGTTTATCAGACAAATTGTTCCTATATTTGAGTATATGCATTAGTTTTTGGATGTATCTAGGTAAATGTTGGTTTTGGTCAATGAATTCAACTACCTAGAGTAGGGGATCAAATATTTAATGATGTATAAGGATATCAAATCTATTGTACATGGTTTTATTGGTTGAGTTTAGAGAGAAGACTTCTTGAGTATTGTAATTTTGAAGATTTTTTTCTATTGAATGAATAAAATAACAGGTGATTTGCAGGGATTCTTGTGTTAGAATTTTGGTGGCTTGTGCTCCTTTGATTTGTGCTTTATCTTATTTGTTTTCATCCATTTAATTTTCTTCTTTATTTCTTGGAAAAAAATAGATTATTGATTTAGAATTCATCCTAAATGATGCTCTGATTAGTTTTCCAATTTATTTATGTTTTCAACTTTAGAACAACATTTTAGAATTAATCTATTGTTTGATGCTCTAATGGGCTTGTCCTACACTTTTTCTTGTTTCACCTTCTACAAAAATTTAATCTAAAACCACTACCAAATATTCCTACCTCATCCCTTTGGAGAAACCCTTTGTTTTCCCATCATCACATTGGACATAAATCAGATTTTTATCACGACTCCATGCCAAATGGTTTTCCTCTCTTTCTCATCAACATATCTGTAAAATCAAAACCATTTTGAGCTTACTACCTAGCTTAATATCCTATTTGTTGAATAAACTAAGTGAGAGTGCCCTCCCCAGGCTAGAAGGTCTAGATTATGGCCTAAAATGGTTTGTGGTTACCTTTGTCATTTTCCTCCTCAGCCTAGGAAAATCACAGAGTGCTAACATTCTGGTGACCATATTGGGGAAGTGAAAGATTCCATCCTTCCTCGGAAATATCATCAAAGTTTCATATATGGTTGCTGATGATGGAAAATAGTCAGACATATGTAGGTTGAACCTTTCACCTCGTGACTCCAATCAACTTTTAACATGATCCAGAGACTCCAATGGCAGTAGAATTCAAAAATTAGGGGTTCAGTGGTGAATCTATTGGTTTGATATGGATCATAGTTCTGCAAGGCATGCTCCTTTAAATCATATGCATATTCCAGGCCTTCCAAACCACATGCCTTGTGTAGATTGGAAAATTTATTTGCCAAAGTTCAGAGATTAGAAAGGAGATGATGTTGCTCTTCATTTAGTCAAATTTCACACGCATGTGCGTAGACTTAAGGTTCAATTTCATGAAGGTGTTCATGGTATCCTTGGAAGGAAATTCACAATCATGGTATGAAATCTTGCCAAATGTTTGGTTATTTTCTCTTGGAGATTTTCATACAGTTTTTTATGAGAGATATAAAGAATGTCATCTTTCCTTGTTGTTGGTCAAATATTGTTGCACTCATTTTAAAAAATTTATTGAGGATTTGGAGAGGTTTTATGAAGATGATCAATTTATAGATGATGAGATTATGCAAGAATTTCATGATAACCCTTTTCATCACCAAAATGGAAGTCCCTCTCTTGGATGAAAATGAAACTGAGTAGGATTTTAATGATGACTGTCATGTTCCATCCTCTGAAGTTGATGAAAATTTGCAGCAGTCTGGTCAATTTTTTTGTGATCAAAGTATGAGAATTCTTTTAAACAATAGAAGGAAATGGTAAATGATGAGGAAAACTGGCATTATATTCAGGTGAATTCCCAACAGGTTTGTTCTCATGAGCTTGGTGAACATATTCAAGATTATCAGGAAAAGGAAATAGATAATCAATTCGTTTATTCATCTTCTGGGTCAATGATTGAAGAAAAGCGGATTATAAATCCTTTTGAAAATTTTTATTTTTGACAACATGAGAATGCAACCCAAGATAATGATATTAAAAAGGTACGTGACATAGAATTGCATCTTACTATGTCAGTTGTTGAAGAATGCAATAATGTTAATCTTTTTCAAATATTTGTTGAATCTGTTGCACATAAAGGATTACTCAAGCATCCATTTTCTCACGGAGATATGCATGAAGCTTCATATTTTGAGGATGTTAAGATTCAAATTAACCATCATAAGCTACAGGAAAGTAATGAAAAGTAAAGGGTTGTTCTAGAGCCTTTTGAAAATGAAGACTTTATTCAGGAAAGTTTGCCTCTTGAAATAATAAACACATAATATTTTGAAAATCAAGATCATATTTTTGTTGAAGCACATGAAAGGTTGACTCTTGACACTCCCATAATACATAATGTAGTTGTTCCATTTGCAGTCTTTGAAGAAAGTTCAAAGTTTTTTCTTATGGATGAGAAGGTTGAGAAAGATACCATTATTCACTTCGAACTAATTATAAGTTTTATGGTGAAAAATAAAGCTTAGAAAAGGCAATAGCTGTAACTGAAGAATTCCTTCTCCATCTTGCTAATCAATAAGAGATTTAAATTCATGCTTTCGAGGACATTTTTGAAAACATGTTGGAAGTAGTTGTAAAGGTGGATTTTATGTTATTCATGAACACAGGGATTCATTTCAGTTATCATATTGAAATTTCATCAGTTGAATACAAGCTCCAGTCAAATGGTCATTTTCGTGATTGGATGCATTGGAAGGATCATTTCACATGATTGTATGACTATGTTCAGCAGGTTAGAGTAAAAATAGTGTGATCAATAAGTTTGTCGCGAAAGAACTTGTCTTAGTTTGATTTTCAGCTTTTCACATAGTTGTCACCAGATTTTGAAGCCCGAAGTGAAGGCCCTAAGGTTCTGATGGGCTGCTACCATATGTAATAAAAGTTAGTCATCCTGATCAGTCAAGTCAGTCTTAGTTGTTGAAGAGTCAAATAAAGTACTCGGTGGATAAGGCTACTAGCATACATTGTTCTTAGCACCTCACAAGGAGGATGCCATCCCTATTGGAGTCAATGTTAGTATCCAATGTTTAGGGACCTTGGTCATGTTATTCTTGCTATTTATCTAAGGTTAAATTTGTAAATATTAATCATGACAACATGACTACTATTGTTTAAAGAGGTCTAGGTCAAGGTTAAGTGTCATGTGAAGGTGTCTATTTTTCTAAGAGTCCAATTTTCAAAGTCATGAGGTTTCATATCAAAGGGAAATAATGAAAATTATTTAACCACTTAGAAATAAGTACAAAATCATGTTACAAGTATCTAGTTATTAGGATTTGGTTGGTATCATTTCAGGTCATAATTAGTAAACCACCAAAATCATAAAGCAAATGTTACACAAAAGGAATCATGAAATGATTTGACACATATTTGAAGGATTTGATATCATTTGGGAGGTCATTTCAAAAGGTCAACATGTGATCTCAGCAGAGATAATGATCAAAAGGACAGTCTTGTCAGTTCAGGAATGCGTAGAGAATCCATGATGATCTTTCATAATCATGATCACCACGTTCCACTTCTGCTCTAGATCATTCCAGAGGATCATTTGATTTTTTTTTTTTTATCCTCCCTTGCTCAGCTATTCATTTTCTGCATTGAAAATTTCAGGTGGCTCATCTCATGCATTGCAAAAAGGAGGTAGGGGCACTGCAACTCTGTACAGTGTTCGATTTCTCACATAAAACGATTAACTTTCCCTCACAGGTGCACAATCAGTTTAATCCTTACCCTTTAGTCTTGAAAAAAATTGAAATTTCATTTAGAGAGCTAGTATAAACCATTAGAATTTGCAAATAAGATCAAATTTTTGGAACTGTGTTCCGGTAATTTGTTGCATTTTATCCTAATTCATTGCGTTTCCACACAGTGGATTTTTACCATCTCTTCTCACTACTAATTTACCTTTTTCACTGAGTGGGCCTTTGCATGCAATTGTTTCTCTGGTATAAATACTGTAACAAAGTTCATTTCCTCCAAATTAATTCTTAAAGGTGCTTTAGAGTCAATTTTCCTTTGTGTTGTGATTCTGGCCTACAATGTTGCGACTATCCTTAGTTTAATTTATTGCCACCAGTCACAACAATTTGAGTTCTATAGGGTTTTCCTGAGACAAGTCTCTGGTTGTGAATCTTGGTGTATTTGTTGTATTATGTTTCAAGACCTCATCACAAAATTTTAATGCCATAACACCTCCATTGTTTCCTAAACAACTCGTTCATAACCCTATATAATTCATTGCTGCAAAAGTGAAATTATGTCAACTCCAGAAGACAAAAAGCACAAAGGGGGATCCAGTGTGCATTTTGAACCACAAGACATCACAACCATTATATGCATATAATTTTTAAGGCACTGTGAAAGTTAACATGTGTTGTGAAAGTTGACAATTTATTATGTCTTTTTACTATTTTTGTCATAGTTTTCAAAAGAGTTTTCTGACCAAATGGAACTTAATTTCGCAAAACCAAAAGAGGTTTTTTCAAATAACGAGCTAATGAAAAAAATGATCATCTTATCAATAGATGTTATATATTGGAAAATTAAAATGCATCTTTAGAGCCTATGTTTCAGGTTTTTCCATTTCTTGTTTTAGTTATGATCTTTAGGTGTGGATTATGAGAACCTTGAGAATAAAATTTAGAAACTGAGAGAGGTTTCTCTCAAGGAAACTCTCGTCTACAAAAATCTCCTTTTTTTTTGTAAAAAATGTTAGTAGTTTGGATATATGAGCTAGTTTTTAACCCCTATTGTTTCATAAATTCAGTGAAAATAGATAGTGCACTGCGAAAGTGGGGAATAGGTCATGGGTATGTCTGCAGGCATTTTGAAACTTGTTTAAGAGGCCCAACACCATCACAGGGGTAATTCAAGCATGCCCATTTTCTTTGTATTTTCATACAACATCCGCAACTATATAAAGCATGGAATCCACTTCAATGCATTGTGAGTTCACCTAGTGCACTACAAGTATGGACAATCATCTCCAAATTACATCAAAAATTCGAATTTTGGCTCCTAAAAGTAGTTAAATCATGTAAATAGGAGGAAAAGTATTTTAGGAGCTATGTTTAGTTTTCATTGGTGAATGTTTCAAGTGAATGATGTATTAAATTTGGATCGGTTGTAAGAAAAAATGTTCCTATATTTCAGTATATGCACTAGTTTTTGGATGTATCTAAGTAAAAGTTGCTTTTCGTAAATGAAGACCACATAGAGTAGGGGATTGAATATTTGATGATATATAAGGATATCAAATGTATTATACATGGTTAGGTTGGTTGATTTTAGAGAGAAGACTTCTTGAGTACTATAATTTTGAAGATGTTTTGCTAGTGAATGAATGAAACAACAGGTGATCTACACGGATTCTTGTGTCAGAATTTTGGTGGATTCTTCTCCTTTGATTTGTGAGTTTTATTATGTGTCTTCATCCCTTTTTCTTTCTCGCCTGTGTTAGTGTCAGTATCTGCATACTTCCATTAGGGATCAAATTTAACTCTTTGTATTTTCATTTTAGGAGTCCCATATTGAAAAAAATTTCATCATCCCATTAGGTCATGATAGCCTGATCCACTGATGGTTGTTCTCTCTTTACTTCTTCCCTCATAGAGTATACTTGTTGATCCTTCTTCAAATTGTCTTCAGTTATGTTTTTTTTAATTAATTTGCAGTGCATTTCATTAGGTCATAGGGTATGATTTCATTAGGTCTAGGGTTTCATCACCAAGGTCAAGAAACGTATTTCCAAATGTAAATAAAGGTCACCAAGGACATGAGGATGATCAATAAGTCAAGCATGATGGCTTGAAAAGTCATAGGCTATTGAAAATATTATATTTTTAACTTAATGTAATTTTCACCTCATAAACATGTTTTTGAGGTGAAAACAAAGTATTTTAAATTTATTTGTATTTCATATGTAATTTTAAGTTTCTATATGTAATAATGGATCCCAGATGCACCTAAGAACCTCTCCTTACTGCATGACAAAGAAACAATGCAAAATAAATCGAGTCAGATTGAGCATATATCAACCTACAAAGACATAACAAGAAAAGGCATTAAAAACAATGTTTTGAAGAAAGACAAGAAACATTAGAAAGTGGGTTTTTCAAAGTGAAAAATCAAAATGTACTCCTACTTAAGCTCTCATATTTCATTTTCAAAAATCATTATGCTCATTTAGCAAGAAAGGAATCCAAAAGTAAGAAAAAGAGGCAAGATTGAGTGAGTTATGGCAAAGCAAAGCTTGGCGTTGCGCATAGGCTGTGTGGCACTGCGCTTTTGGGTGAGACAGGTCGGCGTTGTGCATTGAAGACTTAGCGCTATGTGTAGAGCCCGGTGCTACGTGTCTGGGAGAATTCCACAGTGTAATTTAACACTGGCGCTACGCGTAGAGGGTGGCGCTGCGTGTTTGGGCACCGACGCTACACGTTGAGCAGGAAGGCTCCAAAACCCTCAAAACTTCAAAAAAAATCTCCAAATTGCTCTCTCTTTCCCTCATTCCAAGTAAGTTAACCTCATTTACTTCACTTTTGGTTTGCATATCAAAGTTATAAGTTCCATTTGTCATGTTAAAAATCAAACCCTAGTTTCACTCCATTCATCCAAAAACCCTAAACCCCTTTATTTGTCCCCATCACTTATCATTAGAAACTAAAACCCCTCTCTACGTCACTATATATCCCCTCATTATATCCTCTCATCCTAACACCCCCACCCCCCCCTCATTGTCATAATTCACATCTTACCCTTCATTGTCCAATCTACCCTAGTACATCCCTTCACTCCTAAAATACTCCCACTCATTCCCTTTATCCCTTTCTAGGAGTGTGCCACAAAAAAAACCTTGCAAACATGGATAGAGAAGACCATGACTATGAGGAGGAAAACACAGCTAGTGATAGCTCAGTATATAGAGCTAGGCAATAGAGAAAACCTCATAAGGGAGGCAGGATTATAAGAGAAGAGCCATCAAACCTCAGGGAATTGTAGGCTTCTCAGTTGGCTGTGTCATGTTTTAGATATCTTGGCTGTTATGAGTTTCGTGAACAAGTAGAGAGACTCCAATATCACCCAGAGCTCACCAGACTCTTTGTAGCTCATCTTCAAAACAACAAATTAACTCTTGCTGGGGTAACTTTCACAATTTCACCATCCATTATTTCAGATGCCACCAGGATTCCTAATGTTGGTGAGAAGTGGTATAAGGCCTAGGATCTTGATGAAAACTATTATGAGCCTTACATTAAACCCCAGTATAGAAATCGGGTGAGGAGGCTTTTTCCTTTCAAGTTTCTTGAGAACAAGTATGTCCCCTTGATGAGAATCATCATCAAATATTTCACTTGTGAGGGCAGATTCTCCAGGTTGTACACTTATCACATTAGGATACTCATGCATTTTACCAGGGTGAAGATGTTAAACATCTCATACTTTTTGTTCAAGAATATTGAGAAGATGGCTCATTTTGTCTAGAAGAAGCCATACCCCCAGTAGATGAGCAACCTCTATCACTACTCCCTGATCAAAATCCTTGTTCTTCATCATCTCAATCTCTCAACATCCCTTAGGAGACATTTATTGCTCATGACATATTCAAGGGTCCTTAAATTCCTCCACTAGTGTCTTAAGAAGTAGGGGGGGCTTCTAGTCAAGTGAAAACAGGTGAGGAGGCCAAGGAGACAAGAACTGCTAAGGTGCCAGTTTACTTGACCTATCAGAGGGGCACAAGCAGATTATTTGCAGCATCCAAGCAAGTGTTTGCTCCATGGGATGTGTAAGGGTCCTTGCCTTCTTCATAGACACAACAGGTATAGGTACAATGGTTGCACAAAGGGAAGGAAAAGGTGCGGGAGGAAGATCTTGATGATGAGGAGGAAGAGATTTTGATCTAGCAGAGCATGATGAGTTTGAGCAGCATGATACTTAGACCATTGAATTAGAAACTCAGGATCAAGAAACCATCAAAGACATCATCATACGGGAAAGGGAAGCTCAAGTGCAATCTTTGACAGACAATTTGGAGAGGATCAAATATGTCATCGCATATTTGGAGCAAGAAAACAAGCAATTGAGTGACAAACAAGTCCTCATGGAGCTAGAAATGCTCAAGATGAAACGATAAAGTGGCAAAGAGGAATAAGTTTCTT
Source organism: Pinus taeda (assembly GCA_000404065.3). NCBI lineage: Eukaryota > Viridiplantae > Streptophyta > Pinopsida > Pinales > Pinaceae > Pinus > Pinus taeda. Next base: position 13,498 of record APFE030479611.1, read on the forward strand.
TTACCCCTATTTAGTAGGAAATTGAAAATAATAGAGAGAATTGGCTTGAGAGAGTCAAGTTGCACCTTGAGAAGCTGCTATGGAAGGAAAACAGAGATAATCAGATGATCAGACACATGGCCTATCATTATAGGACCCAAAACAAGATCTGCAATGTGTGGGTCAAGAGAATGAAAGCTAATCTAAGGTAGGCCTTGAAAGGCAAGAAAGAGGAGGATGGACTTAGAATTCTAGCTGAAGCCCCGTTGGCTTAGCAAAGCACATGATGGTGAGGCTTCACACATATTTTGGGGAAATTTGACACATAGAAAAATGGCCTAGACGTGCCCAATGGACAATTGGCTTGAATTTTTGGATTTAGGGTAGTGAGGACATGCTCCCTAGCAATTTTCAAAGTTTTTGAAGTAGAACTAGGCCACCAAAAGGTCAAAATACATCCTAAAAATGACCTTTCTGCCACCTTTTGGAGACACAGAAGCAGTCTTGGAAGAATCAAGTTTTGAGGGGTTAAAGGAGCTCCAAATGTAGAAATTCTAGGTGTTATGGAGATTAGACTTGAATATATTTCCAATGAGCTATCGTGGGCTCAATTTGGATGTCGGGAAGGCCTTCAAAAGGGACCTAAAAGTGGCGTTGTGCATTGAGCCAGTGGCACTACGTGTAGAGCGAATTTTGCTCAGGATGCCTATTTTTCCAATTTTTACTGTCATCATATATTATCTCTCATGGTGGATGATTTACTATTGTAAATGATGTCATGTCTTGTAAATATGATGGTTAAAAATTTGTATAGGGAAGATTCATTGCTTTAGGAGTTAGTTTGAAGTCAAATGAATCAGTTTTTCACTTTTAGAGGCAAGTTGTTGATGATGCCTATATTCCTTTTCCTTGTTTAGTATTAGTTAGATTAGCTCCTCATCTTAGGGATTCGACCACTGAAGATGGGAGGAGTTTGAATGCTTGTCTATATATTCTTCTTCTTTCTCTTTGTGAGGGGTTGGACTCAGTTGGATGGTCAGAGCTTGATTGTACATCATTGTAAGCAGTTTGGCAAGGAGATTAATAATATTTGCAACTATTTTTATGGGATCCCTGTGGTATGGAGTTTTAGTACAGTTTATTCTTTTGTGATCATTTGTTTCAATGTTTTATGTATTCCATCATTCATTCCATTGCTTCTAGTTAAATGTTTTCAAGTTTGATAGGTAGAATCCATTGTATCAGTGCTCTACCTTGGGAAATCAGTCAACATTTCATGTTTTCTACTATTTAAGAAGGATCCATGATTGTCACATGCCCTTCTTATTTCCTCACTAGTCTTAAATGCCTCACATCATCAAGCCTAAAGTGCTAAATCCTATGCCTACCTTGCCCCATAGAACACCTTGCATTTCTGAACTAATTTCCCAGACCTAAACTACCCAGCTCCTCCTGATCCAACAAAACACCAACAAAATTCAATCAAAACCTTCAAGCTACTATACCCAACCTAAAATCCTTTACCTGATCCAGTCATATTGACTGAGATCCTTATGGAGAGAGCCCTCTCCTAGCCTAGTAGGGCTAGCTACTTGGCTAATCTTGGTTTGTGGTTACCCTCGCATTGCCTCCCTTCAGCTTGAGGTCAATCTAGATGATAATATCCTGGAAAAAAACTAGATGATTTTTTTAGAATTCATCCTAAATGATGCTCTAATTAGTTTGCCAAGTTATTTATGTTTTCAACTTTAGAATAGAATTTTAGAATTCATCTATTGTTTGATGCCCTAATGTGTTGTTCTACACTTTTTATTTTTTCACCTTCTACAACAATTCAATCTAAAACCACCACCAAAGCTTTTGACCTCACCCCTGTGGAGAAACCCTCTATTTTCCCATCATCTCACTAGACAGAAATCAGATTTTGATCATGACTCCATGCCCAATGGTTGTCCTCCCTTTCTCATCAACACATCTCTAAAATCAAAACCTTTTAAGCTTACTACCTACCCTAATATCCTTTTTTTTTAATAAACTAAGTTAGAGAGACCTCCCAAGGCTAGAAGGGTTAGATTGTGGCCTAAAGTGGTTTGTGGTTACCTTTATCATTTTCCTCAGCCTAGGAAAATCATAGAGTGCTAACACTTCCATTCATGCCTTGCTTGGTTATCCAATCTGGTTGGATAATAGAAATGGCATGAAGCAACGCTTCCACATCGTCGTCCTTTCCTGAGA
>APFE030479625.1:0-41082 GCA_000404065.3 Pinus taeda
TTATATTAATATAAAAAATATTAAAATAAAAAGGTTTTTTACTTATGATTTTGATAGGTAACAATAAAGTATTTTATAATTTTTTTTGGTTGACAAAGATTTTATAGCATGTTTTCAATTTAAAAGAAAATAATAATAATATTTTTACTTCCTACAATATGATTATCTATAAATTTATAATTTATATTATTTTTTTTAATTATTTCAAATATTTTTTTAAAATGGGAATGTATTAATTCTATTAAAAATTAAAATAAAAGAATTTTTTATTAAAAAATAATTAATTCTTTTAACTAAAATTTTGATTTTCTTGTAGGATATCAATATATATACATATATATAGTTGTGTAGTGATAAAATGGTATTTTCACCAGACAACAATCTGAAACAAGAGTGTGATTTTTTGTTGTTTAAAAAACATTTTTGGATGCTTAGACGGATATAGTACTTGTTTAAAACACATTTTTGAATACATAAAGGGAGAAAGTACTATCAAAAACCCCAGGGGCCTCCACGTTTCAATGAACATCAATACAAATAGTCAGATGGATGATCATATCATGAACACCTCCATAACTATTAACGAGAAAGCTTTCACCTGAAAATTACGTATACAGATTGACTGATAAATAGATGTCAAAGTCTTCCCATGTAGCGATGTCCTTAGAGGGTGTATTAATAGGTTTATAGTGGTGGAAATAGGGCTTGCCATCTATTTCCGTTGGTCTCTTGGCCCTCGTCTCATAGCGTGAGGCGGGGGACAACCCATAATCTTATAAAATAATATCAGATTTCAATGTAAAATTAGTTTATGATATGTGTCTTATTTTCCTTGTTAAGTCTGTTATTCTTTTGTTAAGTAATATCGCTAAGTAGAGCACCCCAGTAACAGTTCTCTCCATGGAAATTGATCCTTAGTCGAGCACATTCCTTCTTCTAACCTGCCATGACAACAAGAAGGATACAAAACTGTATCACATCTTATCACATTGTTAGTGCACATTTTGTCGGACCACCATTTCTCCCTACAAAATGAGGACCCGAGGGAAGGGGGCCTGATCTGGACCACCATTAATGGTTGTATGGAGACTTCCAATATGGCCATGGATGACGGACTATAAAAAGCCTTTCTCCACCCATAATGCAGATTAGAAAGTACTCATAATTGCTGCAGAGTCAAGCTCCTCGACTTTGTACCTTAACCACAACTTCATCTCGGTGACTGAGCCACACATCGATATGACATCTCTCACATCACCATGCATAACATTTTACTAGCGCAGCTCTACATTCCTTTGGATTATTAGTAGAATTTCACATTTAAATGAGCCACACATTGATATGACATCTCTCAGATCAGCTCGCACAACATTTTACCAACACACCTTTACATTCATTTGCATTATTAGTATAATTTCACTTTTAACTTGGCCATTATCGCTTTGATACCAACACAACTTTACATTCCTTTGGATTATAAGTAGAATTTCGCATTTAAATTGGCCACTATCGCTTCGATATCGGGGCATTAAAGTTCACCAAATCCAAACCATTGCGTCTAATTTTTTATGGCTTTCCAAACGTAGGACTGTTATTCTCATATCTTCCGAGTAAACTTTGCATTAATAGGTGTTATTCTTCCACTTGTCTACATAGGTAAGCATCACATTCACTTATATAAATCTATTAATTCAATAAGATGAATGTCTATATTGGTAAACATCATATTCACCTATATAAATATGTTAACTCAATAAAATGAATGGGAGTCCTTTAAGGAAATAGGACTATAAAATGTTTAAGAAAATAGGATTATTAAATGTATTTTGAGATTTTGGAATTAGTAACGGAGAAATTTAAAGTTTTTCATTTATTAATAAAAAATTTTAATTTTGTATTATATTTTATGGAAATAGGTTATAACAAAATTTAAATTTTTTTTATTGATTAATAAAAATATGTAATAAGTAATGTGAGTGTTGAAAAATGGAGAGTTCCAAGACTCAAATCTCTTTTATAGAGTGGTTTAAAGAAAGTACATATAATAGATTCCCAAAAATTTATTAATAACTAAGTAGCGAGTAAATTGCTAAATTTTATATATAACTAAACAATTTTTTTGTAAACATTATAAATATATATTTTCAAACAATTACAATACAAAATTATTTATTACACAATTAGACTTATATTAAAATTCATTAAAAAAAATTAATTAAAAAATAAAATATTAACCAAACTTTAAAAGATTATTACAAGCAAAATAATAAGTTTATTATAATTTTTTTTATTTTAATTTTAAAAAAACATAATTATCTTTCTATTATGTCGTTTTTTATAATAATATTTAAAATAATTTATATTATTTTTTCTTTATTTTAAACCATATTTATATTTTTTTATTATTTTTTTTATAATAATATTTAAAATAATTTATATTATAATATACCATGTTTATTTAATTATTATTAAATAACTTTTTATAAATATTCTAGGATTAATTATAATAAATTAATATATTTTTATTTCCTTTCTCTATGTATTGCTTTGTTATTCTTCTATTATTAAACACACTAAAGTGCATAATATAAAGGTTTAATCCAAAATAACATATTATGCGATATGACATGGTGGTAGGGAACAACATATTTTATCTAACAAAAACCAGTCTTAAATTTTTGCTTCCTTTTAATCATCTTAAATTTTTTAATTTAAAAAAATATAATAATAATTAATTTAGAAAATCCAATAATGTAAACTCCTGATGCAAGCGGCAACCTGCAAAACCCAGAATCTTTCCCACTTATGCATATAAAACACTTTTAATACTAAGCTCGAGCATTTCCAAAACGTTGTGGCCAGGATCAGTGTTTAGAATTAACACCGGTCGTTATAAAAACATAGAATAATTTGCTGCGGACAGGCTACCACAGCAGCATGCCCGCCTTTAAGTCCGCACTATAATTTCAACAACCACCATACGTAAGAGTTTAGAGGCTTCTCTCTGCGCGAGCAACCTTGGACGGTGAAAAAAAAACGCAACGTTCCCGTTAGTAACTCTTTCTCTTTGGGAATATGACATCAAAGATATATTGTCGATCAAACATAGGCCTTTGAATTAACTCACAGTAATTAGATTAGTAATTGGCACTACGCTGTTTGTTAATTTAAATCAACCAAATACGGTTCGCTGTCCATACAACAAGGCGCACAGCCTCATATATACCCAACAATAACAGTATACGCAGCGCTCCAATAAATTATAAAGAGAAATTCAATAGATATTCCCTGGTCTTGTTCTTGTACCTTGCCGACTCTGGGTAGGCGCTCCTTGCATGCGGTTAATATGCGTGCATATATCTGATAAACTATAAGCTTCCAATCGGGATTTGGGAAGAGATGAGGGCGAATCTCTTTTACCACAGCTCCAATCCGAATAATCGGAAATGGGAGGTCAACATTTATAACAATCAAGAATTGAAAATAGGAACACTACAATCGGCAGTTGGAATCGCTGTAATTCACACAATAATCCTTGCGATTCCCACGGATCCAATTCCACTTATAAAGCTATATATATATTAATCTAAATCTGTTCAAATGCACAGTTCAATCTACTGCCCGATTCCTATTAATGCTGGAGTTCTTGCAATAGGAGGAAACAACACACAATCTGCAACCATTTCGGCAAACCTACACGAACGCATATACAACATATATAAACACATATAAATGTATAAAGGGCACAACATACACTAACCCCAGGTATATATATATCACAAAACGTTTACAAAATTAAGGCATTTCAGCCTTAAAACGACCTCATGCTTGGCTACATCTTGACTCTCACAAAATTCTTCACAAACAGATATCCCTACACCCCTATGGTATTACAATTATATAAGAATTTTAGGAAGGATCAATCCTATCCTCTCCTTATTTTCTCCACAAAAGCTTCATGCATGCACGCTTTAAATCTGATTTATCCTTTTTAAATCTATTTTTCTGCTTTAAATCACGCTTTTCTTTTGTTATGATCCTTTGGTCCAAGTTGCTTGCTTTGTTGCTGGTTGCTCCCGCATCAGACTCTCAAGGCACAAAAATTTATGACCTCGTGGTCATATGATTCTCCTAGTCTTTAGCAATTTTATCCACTGCATTCCTTCACTGTGAGCTGCAACCAACCTCTGCAGTAACAGCCTCCTCTGTTACACGATACCTCACCAAGTCCTCCTCACTCGGCCTTTTGGCATTCTTCTCTAGGTTGTTGCAATTTTTCTCAATTTTCTCACCTTCTGCTTGCATTCTTCTTCCTTCTCTCAGGAATCCTTTCCCTGCTCTGATACCACCTGATGCAAGCCGCAACCTGCAAAACCCAGAATCTTTCCCACTTATGCATATAAAGCACTTTTAATACTAAGCTCCAACATTTCCAAAACTTTGTGGCCAGGATCAGTGTTTAGAATTAACACTGGTCGTTATAAAAACATAGAATAATTTGCTCCGCACAGGCTACCACAGCAGCACGCACGCCCTTAAGTCCGCACTATAATTTCAACAGCCACCATACATAAGAGTTGAGAGGCTTCTCTCTGCGCGAGCAACCTTGGATGGTGAAAAAAAAACGCAACGTTCCCATTATTAACTCTTTCTCTTTGGGAATATGACATCAAACATATATTGTCGATCAAACATAGGCCTTTGAATTAACTCACAGTAATTAGATTAGTAATTGGCACTGCGCTGTTTGTTAATTTAAATCAACCAAATACGGTTCGCTGTCCATACAACAAGGCGCACAGCCTCATATATACCCAACAATAACAGTATACGCAACGCTCCAATAAATTATAAAGAGAAATTCAATAGATATTCCCTGGTCTTGTTCTTGTACCGTGTCGACTCTGGGTTGGCGCTCCTTGCAAGCGGTTAATATGCGTGCATATATCTGATAAACTATAAGTTGCCAATCGGGATTTGGGAAGAGATGAGGGCGAATCTCTTTTACCACAGCTCCAATCCGAATAATCGAAAATGGGAGGTCAACGTTTATAACAATCAAGAATTGAAAATAGGAACAATACAATCGGCAGTTGGAATCGCTGTAATTCACACAATAATCCTTGCAATTCCCACGGATCCGATTCCACTTATAAAGCTATATATATATATATATTAATCTAAATTTGTTCAAACACACAGTTCAATCTACTGCCCGATTCTTATTAATGCTGGAGTTCTTGCAATGGGCAATCTGCAACCATTTCGGCAAACCTACACGAACGCATATACAACATATATAAACACATATAAACGTATAAACGGCACAACATACACTAACCCCAGGTAGTTATATATATATATATCACAAAACGTTTACAAAATTAAGGCATTTTAGCTTTAAAACGACCTCACGCTCGGCTACATCTTGATTCTCACAAAATTCCTCACAAACAGATATCCCTACACCCCTATGGTATTACAATTATATAAGAATTTTAGGAAGGATCAATTCTATCCTCTCCTTATTTTCTCCACAAAAGCTTCATGCATGCATGCTTTAAATCTAATTTATCATTTTTAAATCTATTTTTCTGCTTTAAATCACGATTTTATTTTGTTCTGATCCTCTGGTCCAAGTTGCTTGCTTTGTTGCTGGTTACTCCCGCATCAACTTTTACCGTAAATCCCATTCATGTAGATCATTCATTTTTTATTTGAATTTAGATATCTTTCTATTGTCATTGCACGTTAAATTATACCACCATTTAGGTTCAGTTGATACATCCCTTACCAAAAATATTTTGTACATACTATTTTCGTATCAAAATACAATCGTATAAAAATACAAACTTATCCCTGAAGGTGTGCTAGGTGTATAACCATTAGAGAAAAATCTGATGAGTCTAACGGTTAATTAATGTAATATGGATTAAGTTCACTAAGGTTGACTAAGTCGTGAATATTTAATAAATATAATAAAAGATCACTTTATTGAAGAGGTTCATTATATAGTTAGGATTTGAGTAATGGTTAGGCTTTATTAGGTAGTTATAAATAAAAATGAAATCTTTTATATCTAAGATATATTAGAATATTTTATATTGGATTTTAGCATTAGGATGTTTTCTCTCTCACAAAAACAAGTGAATACGAATGTATTTTTCTTAAAAAAAAATCATTTAAAAGATATTAAGAATTTTTATTTTTATTTACTTTCTATAAATTTGAAATCATAACATCCAAATTTAATATGAATTTTTAGTAAAAATAAATAAATCACAAAAAAAAATTAGATAAAACTATATTGCAAATTTTTAAAATAATATATTTTTAAGACTTTTTTTTTGATATAACATTTCAATATACTTCTAAAATATTTTCTATATAATTTTCTAAAATCAATTGAAAATATTTCTTATTCTTATGAAATATATAATTTCAAAATACTACAAACCATTAAGTCACCACTTCGAGGTAGTAATGGAACTATCAAAGAGTAGAGATTGAAGTTTTCCAAAAGCATAGGAAACCGTGGAATTGAATGTTATAGCTAATTTAAGGGAATGTGGATCATAATGACCATCGAATGAGATAATATTAATAACTAGTATGGATCATATGATTGAGAGGAGTTTTTTAGATAATGAATAAATTGGAAATATATATTAAAGTTATAATACTAGAAAGATGAGATTGTCTTTTTAATGTGAAAATAGATTTAATATTTTTAAATATATTTAATTTTAATTAGATGATAATATTTATAGGTAGATTTGGTTTGAAAAATTATAAAAGAATTCAAGAAAACATATAAGTTTGTCAAAATCAATTTACAACTAGCCTTTAAACAATTAAAGGAAGTATCCATCAACAACTATCCTAAGCCTATTGGCTAATTTTCATTTATTTTATTAAAATTCTTATTAAAATTGATAAGAAATAAATAAATTTCTTTTGCATTATTTCAAATAAAAAAGAATTATTTTAATTGTGTAACAATTAAGTGGAAACAATTTAAAATATATATATAAGCTAATTAAAAATAAAGAATAATATTGAATATGTTAATTCAATTAAATTTTTTAACAAAAAAAACACATACAAAATAATATTATCGATCACAAAAACCTAATTAAAGGGTAAACAAAATTCAAAAAAATAAAAAGAGTATAAAGTTCTAAAAAAGATCACAAAAGGAAATAAAGCCTAGACAAAATTCTAGAAAACAAAAAGAGTATAAAGCTTGTGTAGCAAAAGAGTATCAGTGCCAAAATCTTCAATTAAGATGTGCTTGTTATTCGCAAAAACTTTTAACTATCAACAATCTACAACCCAATATCTAATGGAGATATTGTTGAATATGTTCTTTCAAAATATTTTTTTTAAGGACAAATGCATATACACAATAACATTATTGAAAAAGGAAATAAAGTGTAGAAGAAAAGAAAGAAAGAGGTATATAGTTCCTTTAGCAAAAGAGAATCACAAAGGAAAATAAAGTGTAGACAAATTTAAAAAACAAAAAAAACAAAAAAAAGTGTGAAGTTTGTTTGGCAACCTAGAGTGATGAAATAAAACTATTTCTCTATAAATTATGCTTCATTGGACACTGGGAAAACAAACTCACCAGCTATAAAACTTTCCAAAACCTCATTCCTAAAAAATATTAGGTTATATTTTATGTGTAATTTAAAAAAGCATATAAGGTTATTGGTCAAAACCTGAAAACACAATCTAACTCTTATTATATGTGAAATGTTGCATGAAATTGGAATAATTGCAGAACTAAAATATTGCCCCCAAAAATTAAGTAAATGACATCATAGTTAAATGTGTTTTAGATGTAAATTTTATCAAAGTGATAAATAATTAGTATCTAAATTAAGCAAAAATTATTATGGTAGTTAAAATTCTTTTTGTGTGAGTTAAATTTTGTTAAAGTAAAATCATAACTATTTCTAAATACTATAGTTTAAAATGCCTAACGTGAGGTAAATTAATCTAAGTAAAAATAATTGGGTAATATATAATTATGTAAAATTGTAAATGTTTTTTCCCAAGGGAAAAGAAATGTTTATTAATAAATTTTTAAATGGAAGATAATGCTTGCAAAAAAATATTTACCTTAAAATATCTTTGTTGGTGAGATAAATTTTATCAAAGTAAAATAATGAACATTTAGATAGGAGAAAATTAAGATCATTGTTAAAAAATATGAGTGCTTAATATGGGTGTATAATTTAATTGATGTCAAACAATTAAAATTTGTAAATTATAATCCATTATAAGAAAAGAGAAAAACTAATGAAAATAATTTAAGTGAAACAAAATTACATTATTTTAAATAATTAAAACCAGTCTAAATTCATCTTAAATATAGATTTATCAAGTGAAAACTTATTTTTCAATATAATTCTCTAGACTGCAAAACTTGAATAAACATTTCCATCCAATTCGTATTTAAAATAATAAACCAAAAAATATAATAATTATTTATAACTCTGAAAAATGACAAATTACTCTTAATTATTAAATTAAATATTTATATAAAACATACATTTATACACGCAACCTACTCAAAATTGATTCCATTCCAATGATATCAATTATTTTGGACTTTGTGATCAATGCTTTTCCTTCTTTTTTTTTTTTTTTTTATTAAGGGTAATGTAACTATCTTTTAATCTTATTAACATAGCAAATAGTTACACGCGTCTCATTATAAATGCGAATCAATATATTGGTATTTAAAGCTACCCTCCCTCGTACGGTTTCAAATCGATTTTGATTTGAACACGATTAAGTCGACAAAATAAAACAAACGCATGTCGTTTCTGCAAATTTGCAATGAGTTCCACATTAACCTAATCGATTTTGATTTGAAAACGATTAAGTTGACAAAATAAAAGAAACGCATATCGTTTCTGCAAATTTGCAAGGAGTTCCACATTAACCTAATTTGATTAGCTTAATCGTCTACAACTAAACTTGATTGCGCTAAGTGAGAACTTCAAATCTAAAAATCCGGGGGAACGCATGCCCAACAGATTGAGTCCTGCACGGATCAAATTAAAATGGAAAACTTTTGAAAAAATACAGTTGAATCCAAATTGAAATTTGGCTTTGCTAATCTGGTCTCGATACATTTGCTTGTCCTTATACTGGAATAGCATGGGGGTTGGCTAGTTCAATGTTTAATGGGACTGTTGATGTTTGTATGAGGATCGTGGAGCATTCAACTGGAAAGATTATAGACTCTTTTCCAGTGTTTTCTTTTGTTTTAGCATGTAGTTTAACTTTTTATTTTTTTGGTTTATTTATATATTTTTAATTTAATATGGGTTGAAATTGTAAATTTAAATGATTTGATTTGTATAATTTTAGTGTTGAAAACTATTTCAATCTACTTAATCAAATTTTATGTTTTATAAATTAAAAATATAATTCTACCAAATTAATATACAAAATCGATAAAGAAACTAAAACATAAAACAAAACAAAATTCATGGAAAAAATAAAATAAAACATAAATTGTAAAAAAACAAAAACTAAAACAATTAAATTGGGCTTCTCCTTTTTTAATTTCTAATACATAGAAATATATGAAAGTGGCCTTGAAATCTGAAGCACAACCTTACCTTCGTTGTTATCGTCGTTAGTTTTTCATTAATACACATCCATATCACCCACTATGCCACGCTATAGCCCCAATGAAGATTGATACCAGTGCAATGATTTGCCGCGAGCTTGTGGGGACGTTGCTGCACAAATAATTTTGTTAAATCTACTTACACCTTTATACGAAAAATTCCAGTTTTCTATGTTGAACTTTTACTACCTTAGATTGCTGCATCGTTTGAGTAGGGCAAACCTAGAAAAATCCTCTACAGTAGGTTAATGAGGTTACTTGCTTCAATTTTGTTTGAAATTTAGTAAGAAATTAGGAAAATTATTATTCAATTTGTTGGGTATATATAATTTGAATGTTTCAATGGTTTTCCACGAAATTGAATATGTTTTAGTTTTCAAAATTACAATTTAAACCATAAAGATATGATATCTTACCCTGAATTGTGTTCCCCAATTCCAACCGAAAGCCAAAGAAGACACCTCTTTATACTCGTCAAATCCTTTGGCTACAAATACTTCAATTTTTATCCCAAAGTATCCAGTTCTAAATTTTATATAAAAGTATCAAATTTTCTTCATTGAACTTTTACTATATTATATTGCTTCTTTGTAATGCCAAAGCACTACATCGTGGTCCCTCCACATCTTCAATTTTTATACAAAAGTATCCATTTTTCTTCATTGAACTTTTAATACATTATATTACTTCTTTGTAATGGAAAAGCACTACACCGTGGTTCCTACACATCCAATTCACATTGATACTTAGTCCAGCACATGACCTTCATAGATCAAGGAAATTGGTGTGCCTAGTCTTACCACGCTGCTAGAGCACACCGGTTAGGATTACCATTTGGAAAAAAAAAGAGAGGAGGCAATGCCATTAGAGGGGATTCCTAGCTTCTTTTTTAATACGGTTGTGGATCATGAGATGCTTTCCTCAGCTCTTTAATGTAAACAAGACAAGTTGTAGGGCAACTAGTCCTTACGGAGGGTGGGAAGAAAACTAATAGCTTGGGAACTGTCTTTAGAGACAAGTTAGTTAACAAATTCTAGTTCTAAAGAAGAGCCAAAAGTAGGGTTGTGAAATAATAGCTATAAGCAACAGCAGTTTATGAAGACAAGTCCCTTTCCTGTGCATATTCCACATAAGATTATGATGAAAATGAGATGTGGGTATAAGCCAGAATCCCAATTTCATTAGAATCTCGAACCTAGCCCCAGTTATAATCACCACAATCATACAAGATGGGTGTCTAAGTACTAAAACTCTGCCAGAACCAATAATACAAACAGACAGGATTACTGCATAAATTCTGCTCCAAACCACTTTAAATGTATATTATCATTCTATAACACGCCATTCAAAGAGCCGGCCACCACGGAACAGATACAAAAAAATATCAATAGAGCCACTCGCTCCTCATTCGATTGACCTCGGCGCTAACCGATAGAAACCACTGGCATATCCAGCGACGGAGGAGCTTCGCTACGGCCACACCACGCTATGAATATTTATATTTATATTTACAATATGATATGTGCTGTAGGCAGAGTAGTAGGTTTAAAGTAGGAAAATTGATATTAAACGAACAGCATTATATATTCATAATTATATTCGGTCTAACAAATACATTAACAGTTACGCAGTAATCCAGGGCAACGAGTTAACAATACAGAAATTAACTTAAGGCACACACGAAGGCGTATATAAATAACATGGAACATGATCACGCACGCAGATATAATTAACACAGTGCATGCTTATATATATTTACAAAACAATTGCGTCCTAAGGCATTCTAGCCTTAGAACCAAATCGCTGTCGATTACATCTTGTTCACTCACAATTGCCTACCAGAACAAATATATCTCACGCCCTGTTGATTTCTGTCTTATATAAGAAGCGTTGGAAAGGAAGAACCGATCAGAACCGCTCCTTTTTCTCCCACAAAAGACTCATGCATGTTTTAAATTGGCGTTTCAGCTTTCAATCTATTTTTTTTTCTGCTTTAAATCAAAGTTTCCTTTGTTCTGCTTTTGTGGCCCATGTTTGTTCACTTTAGTGCTAGGTGCTCCCGCATCAGACTCGCGAGGCACAAAAATTTATGACCTCGTGGTCATATGTTTCTGGTCTTCGTAATAGCAATTTTTTTATCCACTGCATTCCTTCACTAGAACTGCTTCCATGATTTTCTGTGAGCTGCAACCAACCTCTACAGTAACAGCCTCCTCTGCTACATGATACCTCACCAAGCCCTCCGCACTCTGTCTTTTGGCATCCTTCTCTAGGTCGCTGCAAATCTTCTCACCTTCTGCTGCCGCCATCTGCACAATAGCAAGACCATAAATTCTCCATCTCTAAAACAATTGTACCTCTTTCTGCTTCTGCTCACTCTCACGAATCCTTTCCGTGCTCTCATACCACTTGATGAAAATGAGATCTCGGTATAAGCTAGAATCCCAATTTCATTAGAATCTCGAACCTCGCCCCAGTTATAATCGCCACAATCATACAAGATGGGTGTCTAAGTACTAAAACTCTGCCACAACCAATAATACAAACAGACAGGAATACTACATAAATTCTGCTCCAATCCACTTTAAATGTATATTATCATTCTATAACATGCCATTCAAAGAGCCGGCCACCACGGAACAGTTACAAAAAAATATCAATAGAGCCACGCGCTCCTCATTTGATTGACCTCGGCGCTAACAGATAGAAACCACTGGCATATCCAGCGACGGAGGAGCTTCGCTACGGCCACACCATGCTATGAATATTTATATTTATATTTACAATATGATATGTGCTCTAGGTAGAGTGGTAGGTTTAAAGTAGGCAAATTGGTATTAAACGAACAACATTATATATTCATAATTATATTCGGTCAACAAATACATAACAGTTACGCAATAATCTAGGGAAACGAGTTAACAATACAGAAATTAACTTTTAACAAAAGGCACACACGCAGGCGTATATAAATAACATGGAACATGATCATGCAGGCAAATATAATTAACACAGTGCATGCTTATATATATTTACAAAACAATTGCGTCCTAAGGCATTCCAGCCTTAGAACCAAATCGCTGTCGATTACATCTTGTTCACTCACAATTGCCTACCAGAACAAATATATCTCACACCCTCTCGATCTCTGTCTTATATAAGAAGCGTTGGAAAGGAAGAACCGATCAGAACCGCTCCTTTTTCTCCCACAAAAGATGCATGCATGCTTTAAATCGGCGTTTCAGCTTTAAATCTATTTTTTTTCTGCTTTAAAGCAAAGTTTCCTTTGTTCTGCTTCCGTGGCACATGTTTCTTCGCTTTGGTGCTGGGTGCTCCCGCATCAGATTCCGGTGGGGTCTCAATCATGTAAATAGGCATGGGTTGATGCATCAAAACTTAGATTAATAAGCAATTGGGGTTGGTTCCAGTCCCTTTATTTCAGTGAATCTTCATGGAAAAATATTGGCATACTCATGTGGGAGGCTGGCAGTACTATCTGCATCACAGGAACATTACCCAAAGTGTCTAAACAGATCTAGTAGATGGACAAGTTAGATAATACTTCATCATGCACATTTCTAGTTACTTTACCTTCAAGTATAAAGGCCATGTAGATCAAAAGTTCTAGTAACTTTATGTTCCAATACTTGAGTTTCATATTGATTATAGTTTGAGTGCAGTCAACTATTATATACATGATAGGAGAGAGAAGCAAGAACTGGCCCATAGGAAAAAGAAAATATCAACCAATTTCATACTCAAATGCCACTGAACATTTTACATTCCTGTATGTTTTTCGTATGCATATATTATATTTTTGAAACCCCAACCTTTGATGAGCACCTCAATTTTCACATTCTGAAAATTTGCTACTTTGACATCTGCACCCACCACCTTACCGGAACTTATGACAATTTTATATTTAAGCATTGAAATATCACAAATGAGAATTCAATTGTACACGCTAAATCACTATGTCAAATATCAGCCCATGAAGGCGAAACTGCAATATCAAAATTCTTTTTTGAAAGCCATCATTTCGGCACTGTTCTTAAAATAGAAGGCTAACCTTTTCTTGAATGCTTTGCAATTTTGCAAAACTAGTCATCCAGGTCTATATGAGTCCAATCCACTCGTGCACTGTTTCTTAACACAAGAAAAAAACCATGTGGCTGAGTCAATAAAATGCAATCAGTAGTCCATATTAGACAAAGCCAGTCGTTTAGCTCACCAATAGTAGATTCTCATGATCCAGCAACAATAAAGCACGCAGACCCAGATCCATAACGTGTTATAAACATTGTATAATAAAAAAACAGTATTCATGGTTTTTAATAGAATTATTTATATTTTTCTTAAAAATTTCATCGTAAAGTCGTGGTATATGGTTACCTTTTTATAATATAAACAAAAAAAATTCATGCGATAAACATATGCCATTGCAATGGTTGGCTTTGCGAGCATTTTTCTTGAGATATTTATAATACATTGGATCTTTTTCTGGTTTTGTAATTAATTAGTTTCATAAGCATTTTTAGATTGAAATGCATGTGACATTTCCACGAAATGGTTGACGCAGTGAAAACCACAAGCTTTTTCATATCTGGCCATCTAAAGTATAATTTTTTAATTTAAAGGTTCCATGTCAGCCCACTATTATCTAGACTAGGTTCCAGTTCAGCGGAGCGTCTCAGAGCAACGAGTGTTCTAACGTGGAGATTGCATGCACTTCACATGTCCTTGCAGCATCGGGACGACGAGACCATCCTCTTGTCTAAGCTCCATATCCCTCACGCTGTTCTTCACCAGCTTCGCTCTTACATCCTGCATTCTTTATATTCCTACGCTACAGGGCGCTCTTGATCCCACGTCATGGCTTCAATCTGCGGGACCTGCTCAAGAATCAGACGTTTCAAAAACTATTGCCATTGCTCTCTGCTCCGGCGTTCTCGGCGATACAATCGAAAATGAAGAAGAAACAATGGAATTGGACCCTGAGCTTTCCGGTGTAAGCCTGGCTCAGGATAGTAATGCACAAAGAAGGGAAGAAACGATAAATAGATTTTGATACTCACTTACCAACATGCAGATTCTGCAATGGCCAGCTCACAATCGACTACCTAGGTTCGTTCAAGAAAAAGCCCTTTAATCTTCTTGTTTGAGCATTCCCATTTTCGAACAAAATTGTTGTTCTTTTATAGGTTCTTGTTTGGTCCAGGGTTAGCATTTGGAGTCTGATAATAGGGTAGTTAATTTGCAGAGGCAGCACATATCCCTGACTCAACAGATCCAGCAAGCCTCAGACACGTTCCAGACAATGTCTCTATTCTTAGGTAAAAATGCGGCGAAGGACATAGTGTCGGAGTCTCTGGCAGCAATGACTACATTCATTTCTACCTGCGCAATGTCTCTGGAGTTCGATCGATTAGTTCTCCATGGAAATTCAACCAGCTACTCATCGAAACCACCATTAATGAATTGCAGGGATTGATATTTACTCTTTCTGCCTATTTTGAGTCTCAGTAGTTAATACTTATTACAGTCACAGAAGATTCTATAAAATTTATGCAAAAAGAAATTATAAAATTTAGATAATTTTGTTAATAAATTTCCATTATTCCAAGCTTCAGGTTAAATGAAATGCATTTAATGCTAAAATTAGAACAGGAAAGCATTCTCAGTAATGATTGACGAATACTAATACAATTCTTTCTAGCTGTATGCAGTCATTATAAAGTGAGGGCTCAGAAATAGTTAAGATAAACTACCTGCAAGTGCACAACACAAGACTGAACTACAACAAATGCTTGCTTGAAAATTTCAAATGGAAAAGCCTCAGTAGCGATGTCATAGGGATATTGCTGCAAAACAAATCAATCAAATTCCGTCGATATGTAAATGAAAGAGCCAAAATCTACCTTAGCTTTAAACAAAGCATACTGCAATTACAGTGTCGACCTAGCAGCCCCGGTCCGCTCAAGACGTTACTATAGGAGCTTGCCAAAGCCAGCCAGGTGCTGCTGATGTCATAGAACTAGGCCATGCCCGTTCAATCCATATCCACGTGGTGGAAGACTATAACAGTGTGATGGCCAAGGCCATTGCTGCGGGTTTTGGACAGATTATCAAGGGCTTATTCCTCTGCACCAATGCTTATTCTTCTCAGGTGCAGAACGGCGAAGAACCTGTGAGAAGCTGAGCAATGAAAGCCAAGAGCAAAACGGCTACCTATTTGTTCATTCATCAGGTTCGACACGAAATCATGAATAAGCTCTACCGAGGATTGCCGAGCATTTGGTATTGAGTTTCCCCTCTGTTCTTAGTAACGAAATGAACCAAGATCAAGATTGAACTGATAGTTAGCGGCATGGACAAAGATGGATTTGTGATATTCATAGGAATCAATGGGATAATGGCAGATTGCTCTAGTGGGCTTGAAGGCAGCAGAAGCAGCAACGCTCACATGCTCACATGCAATATAGATGTGCGGTGAAGTAGCCATGTGGGTAGCCAGGTGTAGCCGCGTAGCCAGGTGTAGCCAAGAACCTGTGGATGCTTATATGTTCATATATACCAGCATGTTCCTGAGCGTTTGAGCTAACATTTAATTTCCTCACATAATACTAACATTAGTTTAGGTGGTAAGATTTACAAGTTTCAAAATATCACACAAACAAAGATAACCTATTGTTTTAGCTTCGGTCCAGCTTTGGTCAGCTTCGGTCCTCGGGAAGAGGCCAAGTAACACGATGTTTCTAAGAACTTTGTTTATCGCTAATAAACCAGAATTAAAAACAACTCAAATAATGCTATCTCCATCGTGATCGATTACTATAGTCCATGCCTGAGTGCAGGGACTAATAAGAGAATACTTTCTTAAATTCGAGTTCCCAAATCTTAACCACAAAAATCTTCTATGTGATATTTTCGATAGATTATACAAGCAATTACCCCTTAAGGTGTAAGGTAAATCAATATAATGTGAAAAGGTAAATCAATATAATGTGAAAGGGCTAGAAATGTTTAATTTTTTAAATTGGTTGATTAAAGCTAAGATTATTATGATAGTGTAAAGGCAAGCTTGAGAATTTTGTTTTTTCCTTGATGAAGCAATGTGTAAAAAGGCGTGGTGAGTGGCATTCATATGACATGACATGATTTTTCATGACAAAACTAAATTTTAGCACAAGACATGATGTCATAGCCAAAGTAATTATAAGTGTGATACAATGTGTCACATGTAAACAATAATTTATTTTAAATTATTTTTCCTATGTCATTCACTTAAGAAAATGTTTTTCTTCTATGCAGTTTTTTTAAATAAATTGTTGGACTAACACAAGATAATAGAAGGAGATTTGGTTTTATGTCCATCAAACCTCTTTTAAAATTGGGTGTTAAATGTTGATTCAATAAGGTTTATCTTATTGTCACTATGAGTTGCACCACATTGAAGTTTTGTTTTTTAGTGCAAAACATTGCAGTTTTTTACTTTTTTTTTTTAATTGTGATATAATTTCTATTACAGCTATAATCGATATGGCCATGGTGTATCACATTGCTTTAATTTTTCATTTTTCATGATATATTCCACTCAAAAAATGTTTATTTATATTTGACATAATTTTCCTTTCACAAATTTTCCTTCAACATGAGAAATATAAATTTTCTAAAATGGTATTGTGTAAAGTGGTTTTAATAATTGGAAAAACCAAAAATATTTTAAACTAAAATCATGACCTCTTTTTCATCCAACAATCATTAAGATCCATGAAATTTTTTGAATGATCATATAGACCTCACATATAGTGAAATTTCGAAGAGTTGAACAGGAGCAATGAACAATAAAAATATTGATGATCCAAGAAGTTAGCTAGTGTATTTATTCAATCTATATTTCAAATATTATAGTATAAAGGATCTTTTTATTTCAATTTATTTACATGGAAACTACATTGGAATAGAGGTTCCACATTAAATTATTGGATTCTATGCCTTTTCTCATATGTATGGATAGTCATAGCTAAAGTTTGTGTGACAAGGTTTGGATATAGTTAGCCAAATAAAATTTGCATCCTTCCAAAGTCTATAGCAGAAACATAAAACTAATTTCCAAGTGTGAAAATTAGGACAAAACTTTTGAAAGCTATTTTTTAAATATAAAAATAAAATCAATAATGTAATTATACTTATATGTCTAAACTCAAAGAAATTGAAAGAAAATAAAACAAAAGAAAGTAAAACAAAAGAAAAAAAATGCTTAGGTTGACTTCCCTTATATGTGTCAAGTTTACGACCATATAATTTCACTTCTCACATGCATAATTTTTCATCTCCCTTCAGGAAATATTATCATTAAAATGTCATGTTTGAGTTTCTTCAGGATTAACTATTATTAACCACACGTGATTATGGTTAAGAATGATGGTTGAATATGGTTGAGTAGAAATCATAATTGTTAACTATGATTGATTATAGGCTGATTTTTGTTAACTTTAGTTAACAATGGTTGACTGTGGTTGATGATGTAAACTATGGTTAATGAAACTAAGCCATATTTATATAGTTGACAATAACTGAAGTGAGTCTATTATAATTTTTAATGTTTAACTATAGTCAATTGTAAATTGAGTATCGTTATTATTTTTCATTATGATTCGTTAATTTAATTATACTTGATAATATTTGACTATTGTTAAATGTGTTTAAGTGTGTCAAACATTTATATCAAATTGAAATAAACACATTTACATTATATTGACATAAACTCATTTATGTTATATGCACATTTTTATTTTGATTATCAACATCTTCATTTTCCAAATAACTTCATGTTTTGTTGACCCATTAAAACCTTAAAGAAATCCTTAAAAATAAACTTCAAACTATTCCAAAGGTTATGGTATCTCTAAGAATGGCGCTCTTAAATAAAGCTATTTGTCATATGAGAGAAATTTTTAAATGTATGCAACATTCAAATATTTGGATAAGAATGACGCTCTTAAATAGAGCTATTTGTCATATGAGAGAAAATTTTAAAGGTATGCAACATTCAAATATTTGGAAAATGTTTATATTGCTAATTCCAATATGTTAACGTGAAACTATGTCATCCTTATATGTTAGTGTCATGATGTCACATTCGAAATCATATATTTTGACAAAGTGGTAAGATTTATATTGAAAATGAAATGTACCAAATACACAAAACCATAAGCACCAAATGAAGATGGTTGCAAATCATTTGCATTGCAAATTATTTTAGTAGTATTACATATTGTAATACATGCACATTTTAGTGATGATCCTAGCTACACGGTATGCATAGTATATCTCCTTTCTACAATGGATGAAATTCCCAAGGTATATTAAAACGTGAAAGATTAAATTCTTTTGAATAATTGTATATTAACATAAATGGATGATTACGGGTGATTTAAGTGATGTTATTAGACATTAGAGATAAGGTACAAGGTGCATCAGGGGAATGCCTTGTGAAATCTATTCATTGGTACGAATAAATAGTATTTCTATTTCTATTTCTATTTTTATTTTTTATTAAATTTGATAATGGAAAAAAATATTTAATTATTAAAAATATAGAAATAATGTTTAACTTTTAAGTTATTTTTACATTTATGAATTGTTTTTTTTTAATTTTTAAATTTTTTTTATATAATTTAAAATATTTTAACGATTAATTTAATAAATTGAGTCAATGTTTTTGGGTGAGATGATTTTTTATTTTATTAATTTTGATTTTTTTATTGTGTTATTGATAGCAAAAAGATAATATCATAATTATGATCTTAGCGTTGTTAATCTCTTTGCAATTTTTTTTATTATCCTATAATTATTTATAGTACTACAATTTCTCCTTAAATTTAAATGTAATAGTATCCTTGATGGTATCAACATTTTTCATAATGAATTTCTCTCTATTCCTTAATTATTTGGCCAAGCCTTGAAATCATCATACAAACCACTTTTATGTTATGAGTGGATTTGACTTAAGTTTGAAGTAATAATTGAAAATCTTCCTTCTTTCATGTTAGATTTTTTGTGTCTTTACATTAGTTACCTACTCATAGACACACTCTCAATGGGAAAAAGAATAACTTATATAAGGAGGATAAAATAACGTGCATTTCTTTCATGAAATATTAAATTCTGGATTTTCTATTTCTTTCATTGTTATTCTTTTGAGATTTTATAGTCCAAAACATCCCATTTACACTCGTGATGTGAAAGGGCCTCAAAATGCCTTTTTTCCTACCATGGAAAATCCATTAATTAGTTTGTCAATGTTATAATTTGATCCAATATTACAATGAAGGTTTACTCTAAGACATTTCTATGAAAATATTCTTTTAAGTCATTATCATCCTAAATAAAGTTAGCATAGGTGATATTTTTGTTTTGATTATCATAAACTTTGTGTTGTCAATGTTCACTCTCACACTTATGCTAGAACAAAAATACTCAAATACTCTTGGTTGTTTTATAGATCAAAGAGAAACCTTGCCATAGAACAATATCATTAGTGTATAAAATAAATATGATGAGTATTGTAGGTAAAGTAGTGCTAGTTCAACTCACTTCTTATAAAGATGAATTTATCATGTAAACATAAATGTCAAAGAAAGCAATGGATATAGAACAACTTTATTCAACTTCTATATTATAATTTATTTATTTCAAACAACAATTTATATTCTTAAAATTAATAATAACATTCTTATACAACATTTATCACAGAAACACTCAACTCAAAACAAAGCTTCAACTTTTCTAATCTATTCCAAAAATTAATTGAAAACACTCTACCAAACACTTTCTTAAAATCAACCAAATAAAAAAAAACATATGAGATTAAATTTATGAATACTACCTTCATTTTATATGATCTTAGATGAATTAGGATTAGGGGTCCATGGTGATAGCTTTAAATCTACCTCGATCTTTGTACCTTTTATCCTAAAAATTTTTGCCCTTTGTTATTTTTTTCCAATATAATTTTATATAAATTCATTAGAAGAAGAATAATCATAATAATTTTATTTATAAAGGAGTTTCTTTTCTTCATAGAAGAATAAGGCTTAAACCTTTTATCCCAACTTCTTATCCATTTTCTTTTTTTTTTCCAATATAGTTCTATATAGATTGGATATAAATTGGTTAGAAGAAGGATAATCATAATGATTTTATTAATACATGAGTTTCTTTTCTTCCTGGAACAATAAGACCTTAAAGCTTTTATCCTAACTTCTTAGCTGTTTGCTATTTTTCTTCCAATATAATTCCCTATAAATGGGTTAGAAGAAATATAGTCATGATAATTTTATTAATAAAGGAGTTTCTTTTCTTCTTGGAACACTAAGGCTTAAAATTCATGTTTTAGGGAAATAATTTTCCAATGCGAGATTTAGGAGCTAATGAATTCCAAAAACAAAAGGCAAATTTTCTTGTTTTATGATTTTTATTGTCCAAAACGTTAATGGATTAAAATATTCATAAAATGTCTTATAATGAAAAATTCAATCATATTATTACTTTCATTAAATTTAGGAATCGAAATTTATCTTCACACATTTATCTGTCCAATTTAGTAAAAGTAAATAATTTTTTTTTTCTTAGTTAATGTTTTCTTAAGATTTTTTAATTTTTTAATATTTTTATTCTTTTATTAAAGATTAAATATCTTTTTATTTTATGTTCATATAGTTTTTTTGTTTTAGTTATGCTTTTGTAATTACTTAATATCATTTTATAATAATTTATTTTGTAAAAGATTTTTAAAATATTTTTTACATGGCTTTTTTATTATTTTATATTTTTGTCTTTTTTAAGATAATATCAAAAGGCTACAAAGTCCGTGCGTGAGATTTTAAGATGGATTTAGATTGGTTAGTTAGCATATATAAATAGATGGAAATTAAGGGTATCTCAAAGAACTCTGATGAATAGTTATTGTCTCCCCTACCTAGATTTCGTTAAATTTTATTTTAAATTAAATTTGATTGATTTTTCCTTTTTACCTATTGTTAAATTTTATTTTAAATTAAATTTTATTGATTTTTACTTTTTACCTATTATCATTATCATTATCATCACATCTTAAGTTTAAGTTTGACTAGAACCCTCTTTGCATTCCACATTCCTACTTAAATGTACAAAGTAAACATGCAATAGTGAAAACTTTCATGGCATGTAGTTGCCAAGGGTAGAAAGTCATAAGGAAAGTATTTCAATCTAGTTGCTTCATGGAGAGCAATTTTTTCAAGCTGCTCGGTAGGGCAAAAGGTAGCAGCACTCCCGATGAATCTTTACCAATTGAAAAAACCTCTAAATTGCATCAGTTCCAATCTACCAAGGAGAAAATTCTCTCATATTGCTATAATTTGAGATTTCTAAATGTTCCAAGGTACTAATATTTCCAAGTGTGGCACTCGACACAGTAAAAAAGGGCCAAAGGTCAAATTTAGTCTTTTGAGTCGAATTAAATTCTAAAAAGATTTAGGAAGCATCTGAAAGCTGGAAACACCATACAATTTAATGTGCTAAAGGTTTGTTAGCCTTTTAGAAGAATCAAGAAAGGATATCATTTTGCTACAATTGCATATGTCTAAGTATATGAAGGAGTAGTTCACAAAATTCTTCTAGCAAAGTTTTGAGTGTGGCTTCGAGCAGGGAAGCCACCAATACGCTAATATTTTGATGGTACTTCAATTGTCCTACAGAATTTGGAATGCTTGAAAACGAGGAACCCCAGATGTGTAGATTTTGCAACTAAAGAGCAACTTGAAATGTTTCATGTTTCAGCGATTAGAAAGACGTAAATGGCGAATTTTGAAAACATGATGAAATGATATTTAGAAATTAAAATATATATGCATCCTCGAGATTCCCCACCACAGTGTTTTCGACGTGCTCATTCTTAAGTTCTCCATCACCATCAAAGAAGGCAGACAAGAGTATAGACATGCGGGTGACCATGGCTTATTCAACACACATTCTAAATAATAACCATCTTTAGCTGCAAAAATTGCAAAGTTGAAAGTATAATTGAAGACATGACTACCTTATGGTGTATTTAGCTTGTATATCAATGTGTGAATGCAGTTCCATAGATTTCATAATCATCAATAGAATCTCACATATTATTTATTGAGAGTGTCTTTGAATTTTTTGGTGGTAATTAAAGTTCATTGGTACAAGGTTACACATTCCAATATGAAAAGGTAAGGTATATATAGTTTATTATATTAGTCAACTTGATGTTGAGAGGGAATTTTTTTGTTCATGAAACATAATTTTTATACATAGATATTTAAACAATGATCTTAAACTTATATTATTATTATTATGACGTTTACAATGGTATATGATAACTATTAACTTATTTTATTTATCACTACCATTTATGTTTTAGTCATTAATACATATTTGTTATTCAATAAATTCTATTAATTTGGAAAAGAACATATTTTATTAATTCTGAAAACATTTGTAAAGGAGAATTTTAATCATCACTCGACTTCGAGTTTCACTTCGAACATATTTTTTTGGTCGTGGGAGGAGTACCATTTTACCAAAAAAGACACCACAAAGATAGGTGTTGATATACCCAGAGATCAAAATGTTGCCAAAAAACATACAAAATGTATACGAAACCAAGCATGAAAATGAAGACTAAGGGACCTGGTCTTGACAATGCTCTGAATGGGTTGGTGGATGAACTAGTGGGCGTTGACCATTGTGGACATGGAATTCCAAATTCTCTATCCCACCTCTGATCACCTCCAACCTTTCAAATTTCCACCTTTGATTTCTCCTCACTGATGACACCCTATACAAAATATCCTTTTGTTGTTACATAACATCGTTGTGAGAACCAATGACTTCCAAAAGGTCTTCGTGGACGAATGAGCTTTGCTTGTTGAGATGAAATCTCTTGAAGTTGCCCCACAATAGACGAGAACGAGGGAGGCTCTCCCTCTTGGCCTGAAGCTAGGTGAATTTCATGGGCCAACGCGCTTGCATCTAGCTCGCTAGCTCTAGTGCCATCCTAGATTCCACCACCCACACAAGCAGACCCTCCTAGGGAAATGCCTCCCCGACGTGCACGACCCTATTGGAGAAGCATGGGGACCAACACCTCATACCACGAAAGACAGTGCAACAACACTACAACAAGACACCACGTCCAACACAACTTGATAGTTACCCTTGCAAAAAACCCTTCTTGTTGGACATCTTCCTACCCCCGAAGATGGGAATAGAGCTAACACCAAAACAATGACGACACCACACAGACCAACCAAATGCCACATAGGAATTCATACCCTTACCACCCAACCAGAACAACATGACCTCCAACTAGGGTTCATCAACCAGATCACCCCCACCCCCTAGATGACACTTCCCAACATAATGACCTTGCAGTAGAAACCCCACAACAAGACCCCCTCACTCCTCAAAATAGGCAACAAGAACCACATGGGAGCCTAACAACCTAGGTTGTAGCCCCCCATTCTCAATGTTAAAAAAAAAATCAATATTTACAATAAATTCTTTTAAATTATATGTTTATCTATTTTCCTATATATCAAATGCAATGCATATCACATTAAAAATTAAATTATTTATAAAAAAAAAAGAGAGAAGTAGAAGAAATACAAGAATGTGGCTTAGATATGATTTTTTTATAAATATAACTAATTTACTAACAACCTACATAGAGCCTTTCTATAAAATAGAAATTTACAAAGTAATTACTTTAGATTGTTAAGTGTAAATTAATTGGAAAAGTAAACTAAAATAGGTCTTTCTTAACTCTAGATCACCGAGCCCCTAGAGGAATCAAATCTCTCAAGGTGCAAACATTTCCTTGATCTCTCAAAAAGAGGCTTTTTTTTAGAGATTCGATTCCTCTCAATGATTGATATATATGGAGTTAAAGATGGATCTATATTGATTATTCCTATAAGCATGCCTATTTTGGAATATGGTTTCTAGAATTTTAATTTGTTTATAGGAAATTATTAAGTAGATGGTAAAAACTTAACTTACATAGTATATTTTAGAATTTTCTTAATAATATACACAAATCAAAGAGAGACATTTATTTCCATTTTTTTTTTTCAATTAATATCATTTATTAAAAAAATCAAATAAGTAAATATCATATAATATTGATAATCTATGATAGTAACCTATGCTATTGTAAGAAACGAAAGTCTATTAATAATTTAATATATAAATGCACTACTTGCAATATTCCATTACAACGTTTGCTACCTAAATTTATTGAAAATATTATAAAACAAATCTATTTGTCCCTCTATGGAATATTTGCGGGGATGGTTTAAGATGATATAGTTTGCAATCTACAAAGCAACGTGGTCTTTGAATTTTTCGTCAATCCACTGATTCCTCATGGGGGAATTTAAGATTTTTGCTTTTCATGGCGAAATAGAGGGGTCTCGATTTGATGCATAGTGAATACAAATCAAGAGTGACAGCTTCAAAAGCTGTATACTGGTCATTTATGTTCAGTGTTGCATATGTTGAGTCTCCACTCTCGAGTATTGTTGTTGATCGTTTCTGTATATATATTTTCTTTCAGCCAATATTCTCTCACATGATCTCTGTTTCATTTGTAATAAAAATACAAATAAGAGTTACATTTTTCAAAAGCTGCATGTGGTCATATAAGTTCAAGGTTGCAGGAGATGCTGAATCTGTTTGTCTTTCTGAAGGGTTCAATATTTTGCCTTTCAGCTAATATTCACTCCCCTGATTTTTCAAGGCAAGGATGAGTAGCCAAGTTGAAACACTAAATTGGAATCTTCATAGTTTCGTTTCTATTTATTTAATCATGCATTAATCATGCATTCCAGCCAAGAATCTACACGAAGTTTTTAACATTTTTTTATTGATATTTTTCAATGCCTTAACAAGTTCGCCTGTATTGGACACAATAATTCGGAAATTCGCCTGTACAATTTGATTCGCTTGAAAATACGCCCATCTTAATACGATACGGAATTTTGGGTTGACTAAAAAATGTGTTAAAACGGAGGAGAAATCGACGTTTTTAGCTGAAAAAGTTATAAGAAATCGACGTTCTTATGTTAAAAAGTTGTAAAAAATATTATATTGAAAAATTGCAATCAAATAATTGTAAGTTTTTTTATTAAAATATTGTAGACAACGTAAATTTTATGTATGAAAATTTAATTTTATATATAAAAATTTTTAAATTTTAAAATACAATTTTTTATTTTTATAATTTTTTTGATCATTAGAATTATTGAATTATAGTTTTTACTGCAAAACAATCTTATGGAATTTAATTAGAAGAGTTGATCTGTTGTGGTATGGAATTTATTTAATGTTAAATAAATTTGGATATGATAGGAATATGATTTAGACATAAATTTCTTAGCATGTGGAGATTATTATAAGTCTATTTTTAATATCCATTATTTCATTCTCTATATTGAACTTCAACTTTGAGGTTTTCTTGTTATTAAATTTTACTTAGAGGTTTTTTTACTATGAAATATTAATAAATTTGATGCATTTTGTTCATCATTATTTTCTGATCATCTTATATACACATACAAGACTAATGTTGGAGATAAGTAATAAAGAGTGTCCATATGATAGAAAGATTTAATGACTTTTCTTTGAAGTTTTGAAATCATTATTATAACATGTTTAACTATACACATTAAAGATCAAACACCGCACAAAAAAAAATTCTTACTAAGGTATGTTTACACCTTCATCTAACAATACAATACTTTATATGCACGATCCCATTATGTTAAAAACAACACAATTGATTTGGGGTTAATTTGAATCTAGATGGGAATTACCACTTATTAAATTTAATCATTGATTATACAACATAACCTAAAGTCTAAGCTATCCTTTCTCTACCCCTTATGCCTTAACTACATGCCTCGATATGACTGAGGCTATCGATAGGAACCTTCCTAAAGGCCACAACCTACAATTATTGATCTCCTTGGGTACGAAGACTGGATAATGACATGTGCGAGGATCTTCATCGAGAATGCTAAGCTTCTAAATCCAATGATCAATATTCAATCAGGGTAGGTTAGGGTAACCATTCCCTATCCTATTCACAGCTCAACCCAGTCATTTGTGCTAAACGTTTCTTGGATTCGAGCTCTAGAACCAGGATGATAGAGGTGGGTTTCAGGTGGTTCTAGCAATAACAACAATTGCTCAGGTGAGACTAATCCCGAGACCATTGTTAATCAACCAGAGATACATAAATTGAATTGAGGTTTCCCTTTATTTAGGATAATATTTTGTGTTCTGCCTTCAATGCTTAATTCACACTCGTTACTGTACCTTATTCTCTTTTTACTCTTGGTAGAATCTAGTGTAGGAGTAAGGGTTTTGTTTGAACTCTACACATTTGACCTAGGACACATATACCCTCTGTCCTATGATAATGAATCTAGGTTTATGGACTAGTTCTTTGTTCAGTTCCTTTTTAACACTGTAGATGGTTCTGATGCAATTTTTGGATTATCTTTCTCACAGGTATTAAAAGTTTCGACAAGTTCCAAGAAAAAGGATATGGCAATCGTTGGGTCTTTCGAGGAAATTGTTGGTGAGGGTTTTCACATTAGTCTTCACGGACACAAGGTAACCACCTGGAAATTCACAACTCACCTCTTCTTAAACTGTAGAGTTTTACAAGGCTTCTTGAAAGAAATGTTGTTGAGCTCTTTTATGTTCTCATGTAGGTGGAGTACAACTTACAGTCAAGTAGAAAGAATGTTGAGCGAGCAACTCAGACCTATATCCTACCAAGCATGCCCAAGTTGGAGAGTTCTATTTATTATTCGTCCCTATGGATTTGTAGTTATAAATACAAATGTAACTTTTTTCTCCGTACTTGGGAGGAACAATTGTTTGGTAATTTATAGTTGTAATTTAATGAACCCTATTTCCTCTCAACTGTATTTTAAAGTCGAGATTAAGGTGGTTCAATTTGTATTACATATTTTAGAAGTGTTGGGCCTTCACGCGTGCCTCATCCATTGATATGGCTCACTCTATAAGTTATTTTTTGAAACATTATAGTCAAGACATTTTTTATACTAATTTTTCCTTCCATGTATATGTGATGTCACAAAGGCAAACCATAAGTTACTTTAATTTAAGTTTCCAGGGTTAATTCCTCTCAACAAGAGTTCATATTTCATTCTTGTTTAAGCTTATAGTTTACGATGTTTTCCCTTTTTCATATATATGTATATACACACACACACAGACACACACACATATGACTATGTTACTAGGTTGGTGAAGGCTGCATAGGGGTCACTGAGTGGGACCGGACCCGGCTGCTGGTTGCCTTTGGCGGTATGGGTCTAAACCCTTTCGGTACCAATGTATCAAGAACCATGTTTACCTTGCTCATGTTTCTATTTCATCTCTTAATAAAGAACTGCAAGATTTATGCTCGAAACAATAGTTTCTACACAAAAACAGTTGGAATATTTTAGTTTTGTTTTCTTCTTTTCTGTAAGCATTACCAAATTTTATAGTTTCTATTTTAAGGTGTTTTCACCCAGTTATCGTGTAACCATCCTTTTGTTACTGATTCTCCCAAAGGAAATGATTTCCTTCACACCACAATTACCAGTGTGAGCACTCTCCTTTAATCTCAGAGGTACCCTGACTCATGGCTATCCCCTACTCATTTCATGTGGAATGCTTCCCATGGAGAAGTTAACAAACCCCATCCTCATCTGGTACACTTGGGTTTTACGTTACTTGGCAACTTGACTACTTGAACATATCCCTTATAGGGTTATATATATAAGAAAAAAATAACTTTAGCAACCATACAATCACACCATTCCTCATGGTGCACAATGCTCCCTTAATCATTTATGTCTTAGGCGTATTACTAGGTTCCTCAATTAATTAGCTTTGCTTTAATTTCAATCTCATAATATTGTCTATCTTAACAAAACTTAATAGGTCTTCCATAATTATAGTAAATCAATACAAAATTTATTTCCTGTCAAAACACCTACTGTATAGCATTATTTATAGTTCAACTTAAAAAAAATGAAGTATTTTCTTTTCCAACAGAATTAAAACTAGAACAAACAAATAGAATATTTAAGCATCAAACACTTATCTGAAGAGTAGCTTATCCAAGCATTCAGCAGGGCAAAGACCGTTCCACCCAACCTTGAGAAGGGAAATCACATCAACTTCTTCCCCAAGCTTCCACACCAGAATAGTAGACAACAATAGCTAACCTAGAGTCAGATAATAGGATTCAAGACACTGTAGTCCAGCTTAATACTTGTTGATCTTTGTCTGTACCAAAGTTCTCCACTAGCCCTAGTCCAACTCAGGCTTCACTCCTTGGCAGTGTCTTGCCCAAATTCATAGACTTCTTTTTCTTTTCCTTTCAGTAAATATCAAAAGAATAACCTCCATCTTTCCATTGATATCCTCCCTTATCTCCAGGGAAGAGAGGGATAATTGTTTCTAAGTGCTTAGAGGTTGGAATCCATTTTAAGCGTTCCCAAGATTTTAAGTGTTCCTTGGTGTTTACTCTTGCCCTTAGTATGGGTCAACTTATAATTGTTCCATAAAAATTTAATATTCTCAGGTGGCCTCTTCAGGGCTAAAGTGTATCTATTGCAATTTAACTTGGGTGATAACTTGCCTTTGAAACTGTTAGCTACCTATACCAATAGGTTTCATTTTTCATGATTGGCAAGGGAAGTGCCAATATGATCTACTTTGGTGATGCAAAGATCTCATATTCTTGTGGAAGCAATATACTTGTTTGGTTAATGCTGCCCTACTTCTGGATGGGTGATCCAACAGCCTAAGCTGGGTCATGCCATGTTTCAATTTTTGTTGTGGATTAGAGAGAAACCTGTCCAAATAGCTCAATCTTGGCAGGTAAAGTAGATAGGTAGTGAAAGAAGGTTCCCAACTTCTTAATATGGGGCCTTGGAAGCAATAAGGGTAGCTTTAGATAGAAAATCAAAAGAAAGCCAAAGGAAAAGAAAAAGGCACAAAAGGGTTTGCAAATCTAAGTGCACCCTCCTTGGAGTAACAAAAAATGCTAGGCTATAGAGTGGGTAGGTAGATGGGGTTGCAGAAAGCATGGTTTGTGGCATTTCACTGACCTAAAGGAAAGGTAAAAACATGATGCCAGTGCAGATGTTCTATTCACAGCAGTGTTACAACAACTTAATGAAGCATGTCTAACTTCCAGTTTTCCCCATCACCTTCATGACTAACATCCCTATGCCACCCAGCTTCACAAAGAAAATCAAAGTATTTTGTTGGTTCTGGTTTCTTTAATAGCCACATTTCTTGTGCAAAATTATTTTCATTTTGATCTACTTCCTAAAAAGACTAAGTTAATTTCATACAAACTCAGCATTCCCCCCCATCCACCTCTTTCATTCATATTAACTACTAACTTATTACTATCTAACTCCCTATACCCACTATTCCCCTATTACTATGTAAAACTTGCAAAAAACCCAAAAAAATTCAAAGTATTCCCTCCCCCGAGCATTATAGCTCTAGGTGTGGTTTTGAAGGTCTTCATGCGCTAAAAAACATTTGAGCGCAACCCACAGAGCGCCAAAGAATTAATCCTAGGGATTAATCCGAGATTTTCTCGGGTTAATAGCCTTAAACCCGCTTTCATTATAACCTTTGTAAAACCCATTTAACCCGCAAATGCTGAAAACAACCCGGAAAACCCACTTTTCCAAAGTTTCCGCCAGGCACGATTTTCGAAAGAAAATAATATTTAATTCTCCCCGCCGTCAAATATTGCCCGTGCACCTTATCGCTCCGTCAATTGTCGGATCTGGGCCCTCCCATCCGACGGTCCACATTGCATCGGACGGGCATCAACGTCCGAAGGATACCTTCCGAGAAACTGTCAGAGGGTGACGTTAGGCCTCCGCCACGTGTCACCCCCTAGACCTTCTCGAAGCGCCCTCTAACAAAACCGCGACCGTATAGAGGGCGCTCCGAGAAAACCCGCTTACCACTTTGTTAAACCGCCTGCCCACGCTAGCGCCACGACCCGCCCACGTCACGTATGCTTGGCACCCTGTCAGCATCCCCGACCGCCCGAGCTCCTACGTGGTCGCCACCTGTGCAATCCCCGTGGACCACTCACAAGCTGCCACGTCACCCGATGACGTCATGCTGACGTCACCCGACCCGAACCCCACCTGATGACGTCATGCTGACATCATCCAAAAAGCGCGCCAATGAGCCAAAAGTCCATATTTAGCTGTTTTTTCGCGTTTTTCTCATTTTCTCACTGAAAGCAACCAACTCTCCTCTGCATGAGAATTACGTCCACTGCCGCCAACCTGCTGAAATCGTCCTGAAGAGTGCTGCCGCCTACAACCCACCTGCACTTGTCACCATTACCGGCAATTCACCAGGTATTTACCCAGCGCATCCTTTCAGAGCTAAGTTACGTCCATGTTTCTCCAAAACTGAACTCACAAGAGTAAAACAAACTTGTTTTTACCATTAAATTCCCGGATAAACTAGCATTCCCCACAATTGCAGGGTCTAATTTCACCTACTAAACCCACATATATCTACGCTTCCCCAAATTCCCATTTTGTCAGCGCATTCGTGGACTGTAGACCTAAAACAACATAATTCATGAGGAAAACTGAGTTGCCTACTCCTGCAAACTATCAGAATTACTCTTGTTAAGCACTCTGCGCTATTATCACACCTCATTACCCTTTTTACCTCTGCAAAATTAACCCTCTATGGTCTCCTGCTCGCTAAAACCAGTTCAACACCAAGTCATAACCACTACTTAGCCATGGAGACGCCACCAATAGTCCTAAATATTCAACCTCTGAATGCCCCACACAGAGAGCTAGAGTGGAAAGCCCTAGGTGATAAAGATTACCAGATGTTAGACTCCATGCCCATGACAGCTAAGTTCAATATTTAGCTGATGAATGAATTAAAGGCCCAACATCTCAGTGGGGCTGACACCTTTGGAATTTGGGACTCCCACATACCCATTTACAACCTCCCTCAAGTCAATGTCCTCCCAGACTTGATAAAACAATGCATTTCGAGTTATGACCCCGGTTAGAGAGATGTCCTCAGCCCCTCAGGCTCAGTGTTGTTCCCTATCACCCCTGAGGCCATCAATGAAATGCTCCACTTTCATACTGCAAAGCCCCTGACTCCTCTCTCCCTCCAGGACCTGATAACAAAAGGGGGTAACTTGTCCAGGGATCAGATTTCCAGGGTTAACCAGTTGTTTATTCAGCCTGAGTATCAATCTATGACTGGTTCCCTTCCCATACCGTATCCATATCTCAATGAGCTGGGGAAAATGATGGTAGATTTGATCAGTTACATCCTGGGTTATGGGACATATGAGGATGTGGATGAAACCATCATAGCAATGTTGTCCATTTTCTCACCAGGGATGCCTCCTGCTGTACATTATGACTTTGCCAGTTTCATTGCCAATAAGATTCATGAGAAATTTATGAATCTGGAGAGAGAGAAGGTGTTTAAATACACCAGGTACATATATCATTTATTCTTATTCTATCAGCCTGATGCCTTCCCTGTCCATCTGAAGAAACTAGATAACCAGGGACGCCCAAGGTCGGTTGTGTTTTGGACTGCAGTTTGCCATCTTCTGCCTTATTCACCATACACCTACTGTGAATTTATTGATCTATTCATTCATCCAGCTATGACCTTGTTGTTGGGTGCCCCTCCCCCAAGATTGACAGAAGAAATGCAGAGAATCCTTCAACTCTCTAAGGCATACAGCATTGGTGATTGGTACTTCTACCAACACCATACAGTAATCAGAGTATATGGCTGTGAGCTGAGTCCCTATAGGCTGCCAAAATAGGTCCCTATGAGGCTCTTTGCCCTAGAGTACTTCAGGCAATTTGGAAATGCAGACTTTGTCCATTTCCAAGCTAAAAACAAGAAGGTGCAGCTAAAAGTAAGAAATCAGCTGGGTCCCTTCTTGTACAATAAGAAGGAAGAAGGGTGGAGGGAAGCTGATAGGATCCTAGAGACCCTCAGATTTCAGACCAGCTTCAAGTGGGTGCCTTATGACGCTAATCACTTCATTTCCCTTAGGAGGATAAAGTATAAATTGGGTGGCTATGTCCATGTGAAAATCCCTCATGTTGAGAAGTATGTCAATGCCCTAAGCTGGGATAAGCTGGGAAGAAGGCACATTAGAAGAGCCAATTAGCAAAGAAGAAATGCTAAGAAGAGAAACTAGCAATATTGAGAAAGAGGCTGACTTGGAACATTGTGGGCAGGTTTCTTCCTCCTATTAGAGGCAAATTGGAGCAGCTGCCTCATCTTCCACAGCCCAGCAGCAAGTAGCCGGAGTTGCCCAGCAAGAAACAAATAAAGGCAAGGGCAAGGAGGTGGAGCAAAAAGAATCACCTCCTAGAGCACAGCAACAAACAGAGCAGCAGATAGATAAGGAGGTAGAGCAACAAGTAGAGCAGCAACAAGAACAGCAAGAAGAGCCTCAAGGAGAGGGGCAGCCTATGCAGCAAGAACAAATGGCTGAAGCCCCAGCACCTACTGAGCAACAGGCTCAACAAAACATGCCTTCTGGGCAAGAGAAGATGGTGGAGACCTCAGTACTCCAGACTCCACAAAATGTGGAGAAAGGAAAGAAGAGGGACAGAGAGCAGGAGACTCCCCTTACAACATCCACTAATCAATGGGAGAAAAGGCAAAGATTAAATCCCCTCTCTGAAGAAGAAATGCTTATGGGGCAATCGGTGATAATGGGCCC
Source organism: Pinus taeda (assembly GCA_000404065.3). Classification (NCBI taxonomy): domain Eukaryota; kingdom Viridiplantae; phylum Streptophyta; class Pinopsida; order Pinales; family Pinaceae; genus Pinus; species Pinus taeda. Next base: position 33,534 of record APFE030479625.1, read on the forward strand.
ACCAAGCATGGAGGTATCCGCTAGTTCCTTTCAGCAGGAACCAGAGAGAAATCTTGGAGGAGAGGTCAGCTCCTCAAGCCATCAAAGAAAAGCAAAGGTGAGCATCAAGCAACAGTTCACTGATATCAAGAGAATAAATGAGCCACTCAGGCTCCAAATCTACAATCAGTTGCTAAAGATGGCCCCCACAAATTAGCAGAGGCTCATGGTAGCCTATGACATTTCAGAAGGAAAAATGACCATGAGTCATTTCAGGCCCACCACGGTGCAGCCACAGTCAGCTGTAGATTACATAAGAACCAACCTGGAGGTTCTTGCAAAAGACATTCACCCTATGGACCAAATAGAACTCCATAAGCAGATGGGTGAAATGGTCTATGCAACGTTAGCAGACAAGACAATGTTGGCAAAAAGGCTGGAGAACAGCCTAAATAATACAGCTGACCAACTAGAGTTGGTGAAGGCATCCTCCTTGGCCAAAGAAAACAGGATCAAGTCTTTGGAAACAATTATAGAGCCGGGGCATGACCCCAAGGATCCCAAAGCCATACAATCACTGCTGAAGATAAGGGATGCAGACCTAGCAGCCCTAAGAAAGAAAGTAAAGCTCCTAGCAACCATTCACCCCCAAACAGATGAGGTTGCTCAGTAGAAGCAAGAACAAGAAATAGCTGCATTGCTGGTAGCACTGCACAAACAACTAGTGCAGACAGAACGGAGGCTGGAAGACACTGAGGCTGCACTACAGGCAGCCCTACAGCAGAAAGAGGGAGGTCAGACTTCTCAGCCCCCTCCACAGGTTATTAACCTTGAGGAGCCTCCAAAGACCACTCCTCCTCACATAGAAGCAACAGCAGCACCGTCCACATCAACAGAAGCACCATCAACATCAATAGCAGCAGCGTCTAGAGAGCAGGCTCCAACCCTGGACATGCAGAAATTGTTAAATCAGGTCCAGGCCCTAGAGGCCCAGATGACAGAACTGAATGGAGCCAAGGATGAGTTGGCCAAACTAAATGAAAAATATGATAAATCAAAGCAGAATGTGGCTGAGAAAGGGAGAGAAATAAAAACTCTCAAGGAAAGAATAAAAGAGCTGGAGAAGGAGCTCACCCTTGACAAAGTGGTGGGTGAGATCAGAAGAGTTTTGTGGACCCACATTGGCCAATCAATAACGGACAAATGGCAATACATTGAAACCATTCATGAGCAAATGGAGCTCATAGGTAAAGCACAAAAGGAAGTGCATAGAGAAAGGGCATCTCTAGGCAGTATGCCTGAGGTAGCCAACAGATTGATCAATGTGCTAAATAACAGGACAGGCCCTTAGCTGGCAGCAATTGGGATCACCAGCAGAACAGAGACTATCCAGCTGGTTAAGAGGGTCCTCACACTGAAAAGCCTAGTACAGACATTGGACAAAAGGAGCCAAGACATGCAAGCAGAGGTACACAAGTTCATGGATAAATTTGCTGCATTACAGGGCAGAGGTCTCCCCAGCTTACTCAACAGTGCAGGAAAACTTCTATCACATGAAGTTTATGCTAAGAGGGTGAACACATTTGCTGCAAATCAGATCAGTCAAGGATCAAGCAGCTCCCAGGATACAGGACCAGCATCTGGTAAAAATCTCTTTGACAGATTAGAAAATCTATTCTTCATTATGAATGAGATTAACCATCTGTTTGAAACGCCTCCAAATTTCTACAAATACACAGAGGCAAATGAGACTATGGATGAAATTTTGAGGCATCAATTGCCTACGTAGGATTGGTGGGCCTCCATGATACAATTGTTATTATAAACAATAGGCTTCATATGAATTTTGTCGTCAAAATACATAAGTTATCACCTTCAGAAAGTGTGATACACATACTATGACAGAAAGGTGGAAGGAGCCACCTCAGCATGAAGATTCAGCCACCAGGAACAGCAATGACAGCTACAGGTAGCAGGGCCAAGAAAAAGCTTCAGCATGACAGAGCATAAAGACACATCATTCACATCGGTCAGCATTAAAAGCAGAAATGCTCAACCGACTCAGCCTCCTCCAAAGGTCAAAAGAGGCCTGATAGCATTGAAGACCATTTATTTTACATTTATAGTAGCAATAACTTTCTTATCTGATATCTGTAAAAGTTGGTGAGCATAGTTAATGTATCAAATGACTCAGCATTGAGATATTTTGTAAGACCTATTATATATATACCCCCTCGTACACATTGCCAAGGGGTTGGTGATTATTGTTTTTGGTTGTTTATCTTATGAAGAACTGAGAACTCGGTTGTAACCTTCAGAAGGATGTGATTAATAAAGCTTGGAGTTTACAGGAACTGAGTCTTACTGGTGCTTGCCGTGATTGGAACCATTGAATGCTACAGGATTCTAGTGCTATGATTTGATATAATAAGTGTTTCTCTATCTCTGTTAATTTTTATGTTATTTATTTAACTCATTCCTCTCACATGTTGGTCTAAAACTAGGAAAGAAAGAAAAAGAATAGCTCAGGATTTGTCCATGGAGACACCCTGATCTCAATATAATTTCACTATAAATGTTTTCATAGCTTTCAGCTGTTTAAATTGGAATTCTTAATTGCTCCAATAAGCTCTGAATACCTCACAGTCACTATTTGGTAATTCATTTATGCTACTAAGTAGGGATTGTCGTTCAAATTCATGTCACACTGTTGGTAGCTCCATATCTCATTGTTTCACTCACTAAATTGGAAATTATATTAGCAATAGCCATATAGCCCTCTAGTAAAACTTCTCCATCACAGGCACCAGAACCACCTCATTTTTCTGACTCCATATGCCCAATGGATTAGCATCTTCTGAACTCTTCATGCCCTTATTACAACAAAATTCCATCAACCAAAGTCTCAAACAGAAAACTGGAACTTTAAACTAGCCCAAGATACTCACAAGGCATAGCTGAAACTCAAAGAGAGAGCCCTCTCTGATTATAGATAGGCTAGGATCTATAATCCAAAGGTTGGTTAGTGGTTACCCCGGCCGTATTCCCTTGGGAGTCATAGGGAACAACCTGGGAGATAACAGGGGGTTTTATGAATGAGTAGATATTTGCATTTATTCTAATAGGGACATTAACATTTTTTTTATATTTGGAGTTTCCTCCATTTATTCTTCTTCAAAGATGATGGGGGTTGTTTTTATACCACCTTTCATGATCACAAGTGAATGTGTTGTAATCCTATCAGTGTAACTTGGTAGGTAGGAAATGTTTGTAACTCAACGACATGGGTAGGTTTTGTTACTTTATTATTTTGGTTAGAGATGGGTTGAATGGGTATTTCAGTGGTCTTTGGAGGTTGACTTGGTGGAAGTTATAATTGTTAAGGTGATGTATTTAATAGGGTAAGGTTGAGAAGTTGATGGGTAATGTGTATATTGAGAGGATGTGGAATATGGTTATTGAAACTATTTTGATTGAATAGGATAAGAGTAGGAAAACATGTTCTGATAACCAAGTCCTCATCATCCTTGTTACCAAGGATGGCTTTGGACCTATTGTTAGGGACATGCTTGGAAGGCATAGTATAATCCCGAGGTTGATAATATTTTTTATTAGAATATTATGGAACAAATTCAGAAGTAAATTCTTGAGGAATTACTGGTAGCTTCCAAGACCCTTTTTGGATAATCATTGAAAGATGTTCATTTTCTCCATTTTCTTCTTGACACATATCCTCGAGTTTAGGAAATGAGGGGATATTATTTGGTGTGTGATCTACTACACATATAGCACACATATTTATATTATTCAAAAGAAAAACTTTAGAAGGATGCTTATTTCTACACCTAGAACAAAAAGAAAAGGAAGAGTTACATCTTCCTCTTCCTATTTATTTTTCATATTGTAAAGTATCTAGTTGTAAAATTAGAGTACTAAGGTTATCAATCATAAAATGTTTCAACAAATGCCCTAGTTTAGACATAGTTACTCCACCTATTGTATCTTTAGTAAATTTAGAAACAATGTCTTTAGGTCCCTTATTGGTCCTATCTTGAATTTGAGAACATATCCTACAAGGTTCACTAATATGAGCAAAGGATAGTTAAGAAACATCCCCAATACCATTTAAAATTAATAAATATATAGATTCATCTAAGATTCATTTAAAAAAAAATAGTTCTAATCCTGTTTGGATCCATTTTCTTGTGCTTTGTATGTTTAATATTTTATAAGAACCATTCAATATAGTCCTCCAGGATTTCATCTTCCTTTTGTGTCATTTAAAAAGTTTATTCTCTTAGATTTCACGCTTTGCAATATTCTTGATACTTTTTAAGAAAAGTATTTTGAATCTCTTCCAAAGTTTGGATTATATTCCCCATAAACCCACGAACCTACACAATGTTGAGTGCTTTAGAGTAACATGGAATAATTTAGTATTTTGTGCATTGTTAGAATAATCCTAACTATGACACAATACATCGAATTTGAAAACAAATGTATCATATCTTGTAATACTTTACCATGGAAGTGGAGCAAGGCTAAGGGAGGTATAATATTCATCTAAGCTAAAGCAATAGGATCCACAATCAAGAATGTTAGGGTCCCACCCTAACCCCCTTATCTATGTAATGGGACCAAATCATAGTCAAGAGTTAATAAAGCCCATATTAATAATTGTAAGTGGTTAATCCGCAATTAATAACGGAACCACAGTTAGTTGCAAATGGGCCGTAGTATTAGATAGATGGTATTAGTAATACACGGTATTGGCCCGTGGTATTGCACGTATGAGTCATATATAAAGGATAGAAACTCCCTGCAAGGAGCATCGTGTCTTATTTTGTAATCGAGCTCCACTCTAATGGAGGTTTCCCCCTCGAAGAGGCAAGTGAACATTACTCTCTGAATAATAAAATCATTGCTATTTTGTGTTCTGGGTATCTTTTCTTCGCATATTCTGTGTTCTGGGTCTCTTTTCTTCGCATATTCTGTATTTGGGTATCAGAGCACTTTCCAGGGCCGGTCGGATCTCCATTTCGTAGCAATTTCTTTTTGGCTCGAGACGTGTTCCGGCGTCTTTAAACCACGAGATCTATCGTTGAGCACATAAATCTATAGATTTGGGGAGGCGTGCATGCAGGAAATACAAGAGGTGGTCACGTCTATTGGACTCCGTTGTAACCCCTGTGGGTACCCCTTCGAGTAGTAGCGCATTAGACAGAACCGCGCATGGACTGTCTTCCACGTACCCTATGGGTATATCGGAAGCTCCATAGGTTCCCTGAAAACCTCGCCATAGATAAATCGTCGGCCGTCTTGCGGCTACAGTACACCGAGAACAGCACTCGGAGAGATTACTCACCCATACAATAGGGTAGTCGGGTGGTACGGCTAAGGGTACGGTCGACCCTCCTTAGTTAGAGCCCTGAAACATTGGGCCGAGTACTACTTCCAAACCCTTATGTATATTGCGATCTGTAGCACCTGACACTCCTCAAGACCCTAGTTCCCTTTTTTCAATCATCATCTCTTCCAGATCCGCTTGAGCAAAGGAGTGCAGTAGCAGCAGACATTGGTCCCAATTATCCATTCCGATCTATTAGATTCATCAGATTTGCAGAAGCGGTCAGTTCAACCATCCAGCGCTACCCGATCTGCCATTCAGATCTCTCAGATCCACCAGACCAGAGGCGTTGTGAAGGGGTCCTATACCAGGGTATAATTGTCGCAGAACTTTTGGCCGCATTGACATTTTGAGTATTTGGTGACTGCAGTATTGATCAAGGAGTAAAACTCCGTTAGGAGTTTCAAAAAAAAAAAGTTTGAGATCTTCTGGGATGCTTATTGGTGATCTAGCCCATTAAAATCAGGACGACGAGCTGAGCATGGTGGTACCATTCAATTAATTGTGAAAACTTTTTTGGCAGTCCCAATTTTTCATTAGGTCGGTGTATGGTAGCAACTGGAGCTCAAGCGATGGACAATGAAAGGATGGACAAACTTGAAGAAAATGTGAACGGAATCCAAACTCAGCTTCGCAGACTAGATCTGGAGGGAATGCAAAAACAACTTCATGAACTAAGTCTCCAGATATAGGATTTTATGTCAAAAGGCAAGGAGCAAGCCCAGGAGGAGGGGTATAATGGCCATGAAGGCAATTACGGTGAATCTAGCCTCTCTCCTCACATCTGGCACACCCATCCACCACCCATTCAGCGACCTCCCAAGTTGGATATGCATAAATTTGATGGTTCTCACACGTCCGCATGGCTAGCACAAATGGAGCAGTATTTCAAATTGAATCATATGCTAGATGATGGGACTAAGCTTATGTTGGGGATCATGTACTTCAACAATGAATGGTGGCAATGGTGGGAATGGCATCAGTGTTGCAATGGATCTTTTAGGACTTAGACCCAATTTACCAAAGCTCTTCGAGATCTCTTTGAACAAGAAGACTCTTATTTGGGTCGTCTCACTAAGCTCCGACAGACTGGTACAGTGGATGAATATATTACCGCTTTTGAAGGCTTACCTTTCCGCACTAAGGGTCTCACAGATGAGTTCTACACGGAATGTTTTATCAGCGGTCTTAAAGAAGCCATCAAAGCTCAAGTTCTACTTCACCACCCTCCCACATGGACGGAGGCTTGCCAGGTAGCTCGTAAGGTGGAACGTGCATTAGCAGCCCAATACAGTCGCCCAAATTTCCTCGCTAAAGGTCGTCCCCCACAGGCTCAGAACACGACTCAAACACTTAAGGTCCAAAAGGTGTCCCCTGTGGAAATGGCCAAAAGAAGGAAGCAAGGACTATGTTGCTATTGTGATGAAAAATATTCCCCAGATCATAAATGTAAGGAGACCAAATTCTTTCCAATAGATGCCACTGACTACAGCTCAGCAGAGGAAGATCCACCACTCGAGGAACATGAGCCGCTAGAGGACGAAAACCAACAGGACAATGTCTTTGACAAACCAGTTATTTCGTTGCATGCCTTGGCAGGGATTTCTTCCCCTCAAACGCTCAAAATCAGAGGGTTTATTAAACATCGCCTAGTAGTAGTTTTGATTGATAGTGGAAGTACACATAATTTCATCCATCAAAAAGTTGCAGAAATAGTGCATTGATTTGTACGAGCAGTTTCTAACTTCCAAGTTCAAATTGCAGATGGAGGCATAATGAAATGTGAAGGCCGTTGTGAAAATTTCAAACTTCAAATGGGGGATTATTAGTTGAAAACCCACATGTTTTCCATAAACATGGGGGGCTGTGACATTGTCCTCGATGCTGACTGGCTCCGCACTCTTGGGCCAATCACAATGGATTTCCAGGAGTTGTATATGAGTTTTAAGCAGAACGACCACACACATACACTCCGAGGACTCCAGGCTAGAGCCCCCTCTATCATAAGCTCGCATAGGATGGAAAAATTGTTAAAAAAGGGCAATCGTGGAGTGGTAGCTCAATTTAATGCCATCCATGGAGTCTAAACCAAGCAGCCGCCACTTCATCCTGAGATGCAACAGATTTTAAACAACCATCTGCCGGTCTTTGACAAGCCTCATG
>APFE030479629.1:12129-86122 GCA_000404065.3 Pinus taeda
ATAAACATGATTTTTAATGACTTTCTCTCTTTTTTGAAGTTTGACATGGAGAGCAGAGGTATAAGGCTTGACAAGGAGTATAGTATGACTGTTGATGGATCCATACTAACTGCAGATAGTCATGGTGACAAATTTTAGTGTAACAATTGGTTGACTCTATTCCAAGCAAATCAAGAGAGTATTCAGATAGAGGAAAATTCAAACATGCATCAAGAATTTCTCCTCAGCAGTCAAGAAGAGGAAGAAATAATTAAGTTGCAAATAAATCTCCAGAATTCCTATTTTTTTAAATTTAATGAGCCTCCTATCTATAATGAAAATGTTTTAAATGGAGAATAGGATGAATCTCTTCAATTTCATCAATTGGGTGTTGAACGTACAGGAAGAAACCAACAAGTGGGATATGTTGGACAACAATATATTGAGCCATCTATCATAACAAAAGAGGCTATCTTATGTAAAAAGAAAGATGATAAAGAGATTGTATATCATTGCATTGAAGAACATAAGGATGCCCATGGATCAGAGGTAAACAATCTGTTTGAAGTTGATCATATGTCATATAGTAATGTGAAAAAAATTATTTTTCTTCCTGAGGTTAGAATTACAAATTATTTGCAATCAAAGCTTAGAGATGAAAAGTGGATACATGAAAGTGACATATATAATTTTCTTAAATATGTTGCTAATTGTTCTGTTGAACATATTATCTCAACAAAAGGTTCAACTGAGCAAGAACCTTCATACATAGAGAATTTCTTTTTTGGAGCTGATCAAGAACATATTTTTCTCATACTTTTGAAGATCCTGTGGTAGATTACATGGAAGAATTTATCAGCAGTATACACATAATTTTGTGGATATACTTTTAATTTTCGTTGTGAGCTGCTTTTATGCATAATTTATTTTATGTTCAGGATGAATTGCATTTTCAAGATTCATTGGTAGAATGGTTCTATATTAAGCATTCAAATACTAACCTGGTACCATTGGAAGATTGACTTCCCCTGATGGAGATCAATCATGTACATATGTAGGAACGTGTACATAAATAAGCTCAGGTGTTGATCATTTAGTTTTCCTGTTGTAGTTCTTGATTTTAATCATTATTAATGAATAAGGGTGACTTTCCCAGTTGGAAACTGGTTTGCAGAGGCTTCAGACTTCAAGATTGTCAAGTTCCAGTTTGTCAAATTTAAGGGTTTTCACAGTTTTGGACTCCATGCCCAACTAAGGCTACTGATATATGATTCTCAATATTTTATTATCAAAGTGAAAGCATCTTATCACTGTAGATATCGGCGTGGGATCACTATACAAAATTTTCACACAGTTAAGCTTGGTGAAGCAATTTATGACTCCATGCCCAATGGATAAGGCACTAATCTATGGTTCTTAGTGCTTCTGTGACAAAAGCACTATCCTCCAGTTGGAGCTAGATGTTGTAGCTTATATTGTGTTTAAGCTTATTATTCATTTTTATCACAATGTGTGGTCTAAAAATCATTGCAGGGTTTCAACCTTAATGAGGCTCTCTTATGTGCAAAGTCTAAAAGAAATGAAACATTTTATTTATTATATATTAGAATCAAGAAGGATACAATTGTTGAAGAATCAACCCATGTGATCAAGTCAAATCGCAATATAAATAGTTATATGGAGCGGGTCCCATTATATATATGTGTGTGTGTGTGTGTGTGTGTGTGTGTGTGTGTGTGTTAGCGATGTGATTAGATCGCAATCATAAAAAGTGCAACAGGTAGTTATAAGAATTATTACCACAGGAATCACCGATTCCCGATTGCGATAAAGGCATATCTTGAAAACTATGCAAAGGCCTTGGAAAAGGTATGATCACACATTTTTATATGTATTTCTATTATAAATGGTTATAATAGAAATATAGCACCGATAAGAAGGGTTATGAGTTAAGCCCAATTATAAGTGGAACTTGGATATATATAATATATATATATATATATTATTATATATATATATATGCTTCCGGTCCGGCCATCACATATCGCAATCGACGGAACCAACACCCATTGCTCGGTGGATCCACCAAACTTTAAAACACAATGTATATATGTCTGGGTCCGGCTCGCAATCGCAAATCGTAATCATTCGATTAATGTTCATTACCCTTTGAATATGCTTTATGCCACATATATATATATATATATATATTATATGGGTTATGCCGATTGCAATATGCGATGGCCAAACCTGATATGGTTTATATGTTATGTTTTAGAACTCTCGCGCGTCCATCATATCGTCGATTATTAAGGTTTCGGTTGATACACCATTTGAAAGCGCCAATTGCGATTTGCGATAGGAAGTCAAGGGAGAATTGGGCAAGTGGACCCGATGGAATTATGAAGCAGAATTAATTATTTTTGAGTTCCATAATAATGAAAGGTTTGCATTAACTTTGTTGTGTAAAAGGAAAAATCAGGGTTAATGCCGAATCTAAAGAGGAAGGCAGTTGGGCATATTTTCTTTGTATTTTGGCCAATGAAAATGCCCGATACATGCGTAAGTCCATATTTTTGCACAAGTCAAAGTCAAGCACTGTCTATTATGGTTAAAGTGGATTAATCATTATTAAGGCATATACAGAAGAACTCAGCGACCGATTAATAGAGCAAGCCAACAGTTATTCTCATCTTCTAGTTCAATTATTTCTTGTTATTGTATGTTCTTTGAGTTGTCTTTTACCCTCTGTAAAATTCTGTAATAGTTTTTACTTAAGATAGTTAGAGAAGCAGATTAGTAATTTGAAAGTTTCAAATATTAGCAAATATCTCAAAATGTATAAGAAGAGGAAAATTTACAGAGAAGATTTTGGTTGTTCAAATTTTGGAGAACCTGGAGACTAAGCCACTGTATTCCTAATATAGCTATTGATTAATGAAAGAATCAAAAGTTTCCATGAATTGTTGGGTATAATTTTTGTAGCTTCTCTGTCATGTGTCATATTATGTTTTCTTCTTTCAAGTATAGTAATGAAGCTGCAGGTCTTTATTTGCTTATGTAGATAAAATTAAAATCCCTTAAAAGAGTGCTCCTACACTTGAATTTTTCATCTTCCTTTCTAAGTTATAGATAATAGTTTCTGTGTAAGGCAGCATATTATCTTTAACTTCTCCAAGGGTCATAGATAATAGTTTATGTTTCAAGCAACATATTGTCTATGATCATTTTCATAATTCTTCTAAGTGACTGATAGTAGGTTCTGTGTTAAGCATCATATTATCTTAAACTTTTCCTTCAAGATTTCTTCATTCATCATTTATATCTAGCAACAAATGGCATTCTGAGATTTTCTGGTCACATATGTATTAAGGGTTAGAGACCAAGTTTTCAAGGTCCTTCATTTAAGAATACAACAAACAATAAAGTGGCAAATAAGTGACAACAAATAATAATCATTAATGTCTTAAGCACAATTTCTCCACAGCTAGGAAATTGGTTTCTTAAGGTACAAAATCTCTAATGGTCTCCCTGACATCCCATGCCTTTGTTGTGGTTTCCTTTTCTTGTTCATAGAAACCTACTTTCTTTCATACCTCCTCCCACTGCTTCTTTTCTTCTTCTTCCCTCCTTCCTTCTAGAATTCCTAAGAGCAGTGGTGGACCGAGTCTCAAGACAATCCAATTGGCTTTGAGCCTTTACATGGATTGCTTGTACATGGGTGTCATGTTTAGTGCTTCTCTCATTCTTTGAGGAGAGTGGTACTCTCATATCTTTAAACTGTATGGAAATTTGTTCCATCTCCTGAGGCAAGCATGTATGTTGTCATCCCCTAACAACCTGAACATGTCCTCACAATGTGAAATTGCTTACTCTTGGGCAACAAGATACCTGGGTGAAAGATAAGGATCATTTGCAATTAAATTATGTGTGTTGATGAGGGCCATTAGATTGGACTACTCAACTCTAATCATAAGGGGATCTGTTTGCTCTTTTGCCAATATCTCCTTCATTTATGCATCCCTTGCTTCCTCATGGTTCATCCATGATTCCAAAGCCATCAACTATAAATCTCCTAGCTTGGCATTAGGGTCCCATACATTCATGTTTTTTAAGGCCATTTTATGCAAATAAAACTTAGACATCTTGGCCCTATCTTCCAATGTACTTTGATCACAAAGATCAATGAACTATCTGTAATCCTGAAATGACATAATGTCTCTTTGTGCTAGGGTCTTGATCCAGAACTGCAGCCACTATTCCTTGAGGTATAGGGCATAGGATTTAGTTGGCATACTACACTGGATTGCTTCCAAAGAGAGATTGGCCATACATGCCAATTGGTTCTCTCTTTCTTGCAACTATCCTTTCAACCATGCATTTTTTATCTCTAACTTATTTGTCATTATGGACTCTCTATATCTCAAGCTACTTAATTCTCTACCCATCTCCTTGAGCTTCTCCTCCATGTGCCCAATGCCTTCCACCCCCTTGGATTTGGCAATCTGCATTCATCGATGAGTTATGGCTATCTCCTTCTCAAGCTCAAAGAAAAGTGGAATAGAATTTTTTTGTGGAATGGCCCTGCACCCTTCGATAAATCTATAGTAAGAGTCAAGGTTAGGTTGGGGGATAGGTTCCTTTAACTTTGGGTCCTCTTATTTACTTTCTTGTTGTAGGCTTTCCACCTTACCCAATTTTTGAGTCTCCTGTAGGTTTAACGTAGTATCCTGTATGATTGCTTCAACTTCCTGTAGGATTTCTTTTCCTTTGGATGAGGTGGATCTAGTTATAGGTCTTCTCACATAGGTGATAGGAGACTTCGAAGGAGGAATTTTCTCCTGCTATTTAGGTGAGTCCACAATCACAATGGGAATTTTGGTTGGTGTTAGGGGTTTCCCCTACCTTATCCTTGTGCTTTTCCTTGTCCTAAAATATAAGGGGGTCTGCCTCTATATTTTTCCTTTCTGTTTGATATGAGTGTTAAGAGAAGTGAGGGAAACTGCTGCTTCTTTCTCAGTGGCCTCTGGAGACACACTAGGTGACTTCTCCTTGTCTTCTACCCCCTTCTTTTCATTGTCCTTTTCCTCTCTGTTTTTCCTCTCCTCTTCTCCTTCTAGCTCCTAATCTTGTTTATCAGTCTATTCTTTGTCATCTTCCTCTATGTCCTCATCATTCTCTTTCTCTTTCTCCTCTTCTTCTTCATCCTCTTCCTCATCTATCTCATATTCCTTGTCATCTATCTCATATTCATCTCTCTCTACTTATTCTTCCTCTACTTCAATCTTTTCCTCGTCCTTTTCACTGACTATAGGACTAAAATCATATGTGAGAGCCTTGATGTCCTCCTTTGTCTGCATGTCTCTGAAAATTTACCATTAGATAGGAATTATGAGGTTTTGGAGGGCATATTCTATGATGATACTAATTAACCCATGCTGAGCTAATTGTTGGGAATTTCCCTCTTCCACCTTTATGCTTGTGTCTGTCAGTGATTGCAGAAGGAAGTATGGTATGCTGAAGCTATGGTGAGGAGGTGTTTTTTCTCCAAACCTAAACTCTTCAGGAAGCCTAAAGTGATAGCCATAGACCACACTATACCTACCCTCACATGATATGTATTTGATAAGTTGGTAGCTTACCTCATTCCAGGGATATTGTAGGCTTTCTCTCGTTACTCCATTCTTGTCCTCAATGGGGTCCTCACCTTCTTAAAAGGATTTCCTCTCGGCAATCTGGCTATCTCCCTTATCTTCCTTCCTCCATGTTACTCCTAGGGGAAGTGTGGTAACTCAGTTGATGAGTTCAGGGGTGATCTCTATGGACAAGCCTCTTACCAAAACAGTGGCATGGACTCTGGTAAATGGAATGAGGGAGAGAGAAAACTGTCGGGCCACTTCATCATCATACCCTCTTTATTTTTAGAAATACCCCATCCAATTAAGCCTTGTGAATATTTCTAGCACCTGAGCGTACTATTGAATTCTCACAGTGTTAATGGGCTCCCTTCTATTAAACCCTCCTATCATCTTGGTTTGTGAAGTTTGAGGAAGTGAGATGGTTGATACAATTCTTAAATGTAGTAGTAGATAACTTAAATGAATGTGTGGACAATTCCATTACCTAGCTACCAAACTCACTCAAACTAGAAGATTTCATATTCAATTCACTTGGAAAAAGGGAAGTAATTATAGAGCCTACCTCTTCATAGTGTTTATTGTGGCCAAACCCCATGTTTTCCCCTAATTCCTCTCGGCCAATCCTGTAGACTGTCTTTATGTATCCTGTAGGAATCCTCTGTGCAATCCTATAGGATTTCCTATGCAATCCTATAGGAGGTCTTGTGTAGAAAAAAGATGGAGTTTTCCTCTTCTGTAGGTTTCCTGGGTATGAGAGTGACTTTTGCAAGAGTTAGCCTCGAGGAAATGCATGCATGAGTGCATGGGGATGAACAAATATTTCTTTTTATGGCCAAGTTATGTGAGGTGGTGTGCTAGCAGTGGAGGTATGTTTTCTATTTTTCGACCATTGGTCCACACTATCACCTCATCATTTCCCCCTCCTTGTAATCAACTCCTAATTCATGCCTCTATAGACTTAACTATTTTTGTCCTACTCTTCTATTTTTTTACCTGACTATTCCCACATGTGGGAGGACCAAATACTTTGTCATTGTCGACTAAATGAAAATGGCCAAGTTAATTGGCCACCTTTTGATTATAAACCAACTTCCTCATAATGTTTACATCTTTTGACTACATTATGCAAATGAGAGAGAGAGCGAGATACTTACCTGTGGTGCTAACCCTTGCTACAGTTGTTGAAGACCAGAGGCGCTCATTGTGTGTTGGCTGCATGCTATTTTTTCACCTTTTTTTATTGCTCTCTAATGATTCCTTTGATGTGTCGGTACCTGGTGTTGAAGATGTTGTTGTTGTTGCTGCTTTGGAGCTCCTTCTACTCTTGGATCATTATGTAGGAAGCTTGCAGCAATCATGATTTGTATTTTTGGGATAGGCTGCTATAGGATTTCATACAGGATGTCATGTAGTTGCTTCTCCCTTAGAACTATTAATCATACACTCTACTAGGATTTTGAGGATGGTGACATGGATTGAGAGGAAGAATAGGAGTGTGGCAAAATGAGACATACTGAGGTGTTTCTCCCCTCTGCACTCTATTTCACGTTTTTTTTTTTCTTGAAGACTATGACAAATATATTTTTTTGAAACTGATTTTTTTGATGGTAAATGAAGGGGTGATGAAAGTGGGCATAGGTATGGTAATGAAATGTTGATGTGGGTATGTTATTTATTTGACATATTAGGTCATTTTTTTTCCCTAGGGTCACTTCGTGTAGGATTCCTGAGCCACTATAATTCCTAAAGGATCATCTTGTAGGTTTTTAGGGGATCTTGTAGAAAACATAGTCCCCTTTTAAACTGAAGCAAAGGAGTTAAAAAATGGAAGAAATGGTGGAGTGATGAATCAAAATGAGTGGAAAAATAAAAATGTGAGTGAAATAAGTCCCTTTTTGATCCTCAGTTGTTCTCTGATCATCCTCCTTGCTGACCTGCAAATAGAAATTTTCATGTTTTTTTTTTTTTTGAAAATAAACAGGCTACCTCTGTGAGGTTATCATCCTAGTTGTTTGCCTTGGGCACCTCAAGAGAGGCTTTCACCCATGGATCTTTTTATTTTCCTTTTTTTTTATTTTTTCTTTTTTGACACCATTGGGTCACCCCAAAAGGTTTTCAACCCAACAGTGGGACTCAGGCACGTCATGGAGGTTTTCACCTGAGTCCTTATTTTTCTTTTTCTCAGTGATTTGATGAGGCAAGAGTTGAAACTTTCTCCACTACCATCATTGTTTTATTGATAGCATCAATGAACTCTTACTTTGACAATGGTCTTTTGTAAACTTTCAATCAGTTTCCATTAACAAGTAAAGGAATGGCCTCTTCATCTATGGTTCTAATCTGCACTGAACCATTATCATGACATCTCTCTATAACATAAGGTCTTATCCATCTTTTCCTCAACTTGCCCTTAAAGTGTTTATATCTGGAATCATATAACAAGGCCTAATAACCTTCTTGAAATTTGTTTTCCTTTATGTTTTTATCATGCCATATCTTCCTCTGAAGTTGGGTTACGTCTGTGTGCAGGAGGGCTTGCATTCTGAACTCATCTAAACCATTTAACTGTAGAAATCTCTCTTTATGTGCACTGTTGAGATCTCGATCTAGTTGGGCTACCATCCTTAGTGTGTTATACCCAAAATCAATGGACAGCAGGGCCTTTTGCCCATAGACTAGCTCATAGGTTGTGAATCCAGTTGTGGTCTTCCAGGTGGTATTATAGGCCTAGGTGGCCTCAACTAGTCTATCTGCCCAATCTTTCCTGTTGTTGTTAACCAGTTTGGTCAAGATTCCATCCAGCACTCTGTTGGTCACCTCCACTTGCCCATTAGCTTGTGGGTCATAGGGAGTGGAGGTCCTATGCTTGATCTTGTGCTGGCTGAGCAATTCTTCAATCATGTTGGAGGCAAACTGGTTGCCTTGATCAGTGACCAGTTCTCTAGGGCACCCAAATTTGTAAAATACATTCTCCCTTAAGAACTCAGCCACCTCCTCTTCTGTTGCTACCTTAATTGCCTTGGTTTCAGCCCACATTGTCATACAATCAGTGCACACAATGATGTACTGTTTTTTCTTGGAAGGAGGGTCAATAGGTCTAATGAAGTCCATGACCCACTTATAAAATGGCTTGAAAGTCACTTGAGGCTGTAGAGGTATTTCATCCCTTGGAGTAGGCTTTCCCATCCTTTAGCACCAATCACACTAACTAGTATATCTTTTCACATCTTGATGAAGAGTGGGGCAATAATAGTCTGCTTGTAACACTTTGAATGTTGTCCTCTTTGCTGCAAAGTTACCTCCACAAGGCTCATCATGATAGGTCAGAAGGATGTCGAAGACCTCCTCCTCTCTGACACACCTTCTCAATATTTGATCTGGGCCAAGTTTGAAGAGATTGCACCCAATCCAAGTCAAGGGGGCACTCTTCCTTATAATCTTGCTTTTCTCTTTGGAAGACAAGTTCAGTGGGAAATGTGCAGATACCAAATAGTTTTCTATGTCAGCAAACCATGGAGAGAGAACTAACATGGTGAACAAGTGCTCATCTAGTAAATGGTCATCAACCATTCCCTCTTCACCTGTAGACAAAGTTAATCTGGAAAAAACATATGCAACAACATTTTCCTTACCAGGCTTATCAAAAATAGTTAGATCAAATTGTTGTAATAAAATAAACCATGTTATAATACGAGCATTCACATTGGTTTTATTCATTAAATATTTGATTACAGCATGGTCAGTATGGACAAATGTTTTATAGCTTGTAATATAATTCCTAAATTTTTTCAATGAATGCACAACAACGAGGAGCTCCTTTTCAGCCACTGTGTAGTTTAGTTTAGCCTTTGACATATTCCTATTGATAAAGTGAATGGCATAAGGCAATTTTTCATCTATCTGATCTAGGGTTGCTCCTATGGCTTTGTGTGAGGCATCAACATGAATGTGAAAAGGTAGGGCCCAATTTGGGCCTCGAAGAATTGGGGTAGTGGTTAACTTGTTCTTTAGGATGTCTAAGGCCTCTTGACAACTTTTTCACCATATAAACTCAAAGTCCTTGAACAACAACCCAAATAAAGGAGAGACCAACTTGCTGAAGTCCTTTATGAACCTTCGATAGTATCCAACTAATCCTAGGAAGTTTCTGACATCTCTCTACTTCTGAGGAGGTGGGAACCTTTGGATAATAGCTATTTTGTTGGGGTCCACCTTTAGTCCTTGTTGAGATATTGAATGACCAAGTAAAGTCCATTCAGTCATCAAGAATTCACATTTACCGAGACTGGGAGAAAGGTTCATCTCAATGCATTTGTGTAGTACCTTACCTAAGTTGGACAAAGCCTCCTCGAAATCGCCCCCATAAGGTGTGAAATCATCCACATAGATTTCTACTGCATCATGGACCAACTCAACAAAGATACTTAAGGCTTCTCTCTGAAAGGTGGCAGGAGCATTGCATAGGCCAAAAGGAAGGACCCTATAGGCCAAAGTTCCCCAAGGACAAGTGAAGGTGGTTTTATCCTAGTCTTCCGGGCTAACCTGGATTTTGTTGTACCCATTGAATCCATCTAGGAAAGAGAAAAACATTTTCCTTGCAAGGCCCTCTAGCACTTGGTCGATGAAAGGTAGAGGGAAATGGTCCTTATTTGCGTCTTTCTTTTGTTCCCTGTAATCAACACAAATCCTCCACTTACCAATTTTCTTGAGAACTAACACCAGAGAGGAGACCCACTTACTGTCAGAGATAGGATAAATGAATCCCGCATCTAGCAATTTTTGCAGTTCATCTTTGACTATATCTTTTAGAGCTGGATTCATTCTCCTTTGGAGTTGTCAGACTAGCTTCCAACCTTCCTTGATATAATTATGGTCAAAACACACTAAGGGGTGTACTCCCTTCATTTCTTTGTAACTCCAAGAGAAGGCATCTAGATGTTCCTTTAGCATGTTGGACAACTTCCCCTCTTGGAGAACAGAAAGAGATGGATTGATTTTCAAAGTTTTCTCAGGGTTGAATTCTATGGTTTTGACACGAAGAGGATTGGAATCAGCCAAGTATAGATCAATTGGATGGTCGTTCTAGGTTTCCTTTACTACTTCTTCTAGGGACAATCTACTGGGAGTTGGACTTTAGAGCGGGTGTTCAATCAAATTGTCTTCATCCTGTGGTCCTCCTCTGATGGTTGTTTCTAAGGTATACAATTGGGCAGTATAAACTTAACCTTCTTTCTCCTCTTCCAACCATAAAGGTAAATCATGTTCTAGAGATGGTTGAGCAGGAGGGTATAGGACTAACTTCTTGGACATATGCCCATTCTTGATGGTCATATTCCCAGATCTGCAGCTGATGTAAGCATTTACAATGGTCAACCAGGGCCTCCCAAGGATGACAGGGTAACTAGTAAGCTTAGCATTAGGCTAGAGAACTAGGAAATCTGTAGGGTACTCCCAAGAGTCAATGGAGACCATCACATCCTCCACAATCCCCTCAGGGGTCACTGTGGAGCAGTTTGCAAGTTGTAGGACCGTTGTGGTCTTTCTCAATGAACCTTGGAGGTTGAGCTTGAGCATTGTGTCCTTAGTCATCACATTAATGGCAGCCCGAAGATAGATCAAAGCGTGTGGGACAATGGTGCCATTGATGTTCACATCTACTACAGGGCTTCTAGGTCCAAATACTTTGGAAAAATTACCTACCCCAGCATTAAGTCGGACAATTGTCCGATGACATTAATAGTAGGGACATCTTTTTTTCACCTCCCTAGATGCTTGAAACACTTCTCCTTAATCAACTTGTTTTAAATAGGTACATCCTTGATGGCTTGGAGAAGTTGAATATTTACACATAGATTTTCCAATTCTCCCAGAAGTTTAGTTTCTTCTTGGGTAGGCTAGGGCGGTTGAGTTAATCTCTCAGGAAAGGGTGGATTTAATTTAAGAATTCTTTCCTCTCTTTCTCCTTCAAACTCCCTAGGTGGAGGTGGAGGTTGATTCTCTAGGAGAACTCTCCCAGATCTCAAGTTAATTTCCTGGATCTTAACATCATAAGTTGGGTATGATGTCTCTCCATTGTATACTTCCTATGCATGTCTGTTGTTCAGATTCAGATTTGGTTGGGTAGGCATTTGGGGTTGTTTCGGTGGAGCAGAGTGTAACAGTTATTGTTGGGTAGGTGGTGAAGACAATAAAGCTGGAATATTGTTGTACTAGGGCCTCCACCCCTGGGATGGTGCATTCCACTAAGGTTGTGGTGGAGCATATGATTAAAATGACTGGTTGGTTGGCTAGGAATGATACTGAGATGAAAAGGACCAAGGAGGAGGTGTAGACCAGGAAGGATGAGCAGGGGGTCCCCAGGAAGGTATGGATGTGGTCTGGTTGGGGTTATAATATGCATGGGATGACCCTTGCATGCCCTACTAGTATGGCCTAGGCCCATGAGGTCTCCTTTGGTTTATGTAACAAAGTTGATTAATGACACCTTCAACTCCTTGATATACAACTTTGAGTCTAGGAAAGGAAGGGCACTTGTTTGTGGAGTGGCTTTCTTCACAGACTGAGAAAATTTTAATAGAATTCAATGGACATTCATTCTTAGGGTGCCTCTTGGTGCATCTAGGACAGAAATGGCTAAGGCTCTCTCAGCTTCCTCATGATTTCTCCTAATGTTCATCGTGTCCATTTGTAAGGCAAGGGTTTGCAGCATCTCACTCTTGAAATCTTACATCATGTTTCCAATTTCACCCATGATGGATGAATTGGAAGAGGATGTAGTGACCATAGGTTGACTTCCCCTACCCTTTTTCCTAGCTACCCTAGAATGGTTTCCAAAGACAGCCTTGATATACTCATAGGGTAACTGGTATATATCTTCTCCTGCTAACAAGTGTAGGGTATCCAAAAGGTCTTCCCTTACTCCTCTAAGCAGGACCAGCTTCAGTGACTCAGGGTCAAGTGTGCACCTGGCCCTTTTGTAACTAAGAGGGAACCTTTCTTCATAATCCTCTAGGGATTCATCATTACCTAAGGTTATCCTAAAAATTTCTTCTTTAGTATCCTTAGACCTACAATAGTCTCAATACTTATTGTTGAATGCTTGTTGTAGTTGAGCCCAAGTTGTGATGATATCCCTAGGTAAACCCATTGAACCAATGCAAAGTTGCATCCTTGAGGGTAGATGGAAATAGTTTCAACTTCTGCTCATCATTTGTATAGTCATAGGTTCAACATATAATAGAAAACTCAAATAGGAAAGTGTCAGGGTATTCTGTGGTCAAGCCATGGAAATGAGGAAGGGCATAGGGGCTTATATTTTCCATCTTAGTGTCCCCATTGGTTTCCGTGATGGGGAAGGCACCCTCAACTCTCTCTCTATTCCCTCTGTCATTTATGGTCTCAACCATTGGCTCGGTAGGAATGAGTTCTTCTTCTTCCCCTGTAGGTTCTTCAAATATGTATGGTTGCTCACCTAAGGGATCCTCCAATTCACAGCCACCGAAGAAGAGGGAAGGTTGGCTGTTGGATGTAGTGGGGGTATTTGGAAAAAAAATCCCCTAAGTTATCCCTATTCATATGAGGCATGAAAGGAAACATTTTTGGTTTGGTTTTGTGATTTTTTTCAAATTTTGAAAGTGCTTTGTAGAACTAAATTTGCAGATTGAATGAAAGCTACTAACTGAATGAAAACTAATTGTTGAATTAAAATATAACTTGTAGAATTAAAATTGTAGATTGAATGAGAACTACTGACTCAATGAAAAGGTTAGATAATTGCTTGAAATCTAACTTGCATAACGGAAAGGAAAGAAAAAAATGCAGAATGAAATGCAAACTAAATTACTTTTATAGAAATTTAACTAATGGCACAATAGTAGAAACAAGAAGTAGAAGAAAGAAAGAAGTAATCACATATTACTTAGACACCTCCTTGGCAATGGACCCAAAAGGTGATGAGCACCAGTAATGCAGCAAGAATGCTGCAAATCCTACACTACCAGCTTTACTTTATCAACCCAGTGTTCATACAAAATTGGAGGTGACAGTGTTGTATACACAAGTAAAAGTGATGGTGCTGCCTTTTGTCACTTGTTCAGCTGGCGAGAGCCCACTGGGGATTTTCAATCCAAAATTCTATGGATTCATAAGAAGCTTGGATTCTTGATTAAAGAAATGGAAATCTACTCTAAGAGAGAGCTGATCTATTGCAACAACGAAAAAGACCGAAATTCAATGCTAAATCACATCATTTCCTAATTAACTTGCTAAGAAACTATGCTTTGCAATAATGCTAAATTAACATGAACCAAATGCTATTGTATAAGCATGGAAGTGAAAGAATCAAACATCACTATTGTGCAAGGGACTGAAATAACTCTGGTTTTCTCTTTTGGTTCTTTTCATGCAAAATCAAATATGCAAACTAATCTCTTGTGGCGATGTGGGAGGTGATTTAGGGATGTTTAAGGATGGCTAGAAGGTTTAGGAGATGGATGGATGTTGTGGGAGACCCTTGGGTGGCCTTTGGGTGCTTCTTAGAGGTTTTTCCTCAATTCAGCCTCAAAACAGGCCACTACAGGAAAACCTACAGGTTGTATTAGAAACCTACAGGATTCCCTGTATTTCTACAGGATTCAGCCGTGAGCAAAACGAGGGGTTTTGGAGGTGATGGAAAGGTTAGGGAAGGTGGTGGATGGGTGGAATGGAGTCAGAAGAGGCCTAGCATCACTCAAAACCCAAAACCAAGTTTAGGAGATGGTCAGATTCGCTCAAAATGCTTGAGGAAATTTCTATGTAAAATGATGAAATTGGTTAAGGTTTTGATGAAAATGAGGAATGCCTATGGGTGAATGAAGTTGGAAGGTGGTTGCCCACTAAGAGATATATTTCTACTTCTGAAGTGCTTGCTCTACATCAAATATGTGTAATTTCCAAAAAGTCATGTAAACAAGAAGAATTCTCATGAACTAGAAAAGCAGAATTCAATGAATTAACTGTCTACCTTATGCATGAAGAAATTGTTGAATAACATGGAGTCATGGATGAGATATATTGTAAGAATGAAGATAAAAGACATGGCAATGAAAACCTCCTTTGAAAAATTGATCAAATGCTAACTTAAGTACGACAAATTCTAAATATCATGAAGGAAATGGAAATCTATCTTTTTGGGATGCATAAGGGTCTTTTCCTCAAATCATGATCCCAGAAGGAATAAGTGAGGCCAAGACACCTACTGAAAGCTTTGTGGCGCTTATTTTATCCCTACCAACCTGCTCTGAAATAAGGAAAAAATGGAAGCAAACTAATAAACAACCAATCGAATCTACACTACCTGGAATGAAAATACCTCTAAAGACAAATTAACAATGAAGCTATGAAACTAAGCTAAACATACAGATACAAAAAAAGGAGCCTTGGCTACTAGGGTTGGGCCCTAACCCAAAAGCTTTAGCCCTCTGAGTTAACTTAGTGTTGGCTCAACAAAAAACTCATTCCTATTACCAAAACAGAAAATTACATCAAAATCTTCCACAAGTCTGGAGCTCGAAAAATAACTTAGAGTTTTACAACAAAAATTCAAATCCTAATGAGGCTCTAGGCTTCTCTAATTATACAAATGAAGTCCCCAATGAATTTTTTAAAATTAGGGAGGCTTGACTCCCAAAGCCAAGATAAACTAGCTCTTTGTCTCTCACTTGCTCGGTTGCCTTCTAATCATCATGACTTGGCTGCTTGCACTCCCAGCTGGTGTGATAAATGAAGGAATATTCAAATGGGGGAGAAGTAAATGAGGAGGATTTACCTCCTACAATCACTCTCCCTTGTCCCATTTTAGTTTCAACCTTAGGCTTTGCCAAAATTCCTTTATTTTCTCCTCCAAACCTACATTCAATGCATATTAGTCCACTAGGCCTGATATCCCACTCTAACTCATCTCATAAACAAAATATAATAAAAAACATGTAATAAATTCTAAGAAAAGTTGGTTTGACTAAGCTAGGAGGTGAATTAAGGCCCATATAATTACCCAATGATGAGGCTCCTCATTTGGCATGCCTTTGTAACCGTTGCCTCCAATTGGGCACTCTGTGCCTGGATTGTATCCCTTTCCTTAAGGGCTTGCATCTTCTTCACGAACATTTGGTCATTGTTCACCCTATATTCACTAATTAAATTAAGGGCACATTGATCCCGTGCTCTCAATTCCACCATTACTCCTGTCTATAGCGTGTCAAGATATTCGTTGGGGAGCACTGCAATATTGAGGTCAATGTTCTTCAGGGTTCTAATGATGATCTTTTCATCGATTGACTCTGTGCTCAGGGACCCTTCAGGCAGCGCAACTATCCTAAGGTCCAATGTCCTAACTAGATCGACAGCCTGACTTGTCCCTAGTACTAGGCTCGTATGTGTGGCACTAACTAGTCTTGTGCCCCATTGTATTCTATTGGTCTAGATCTATAGTTCATGGAGATCCTTATGAATATTACCTAAAGATTGCATGAGTTATTGCTCAACTTTCTGCAATAGTTCGGTTGTAGTATCGTGCTCTTTTCCCCTAAAATCATTCAGATCACCTTCTATCAATGTAGTGGGATCCATTGGTGGTTTAGTCACATTTTTCTTCTTCCAGGACCCCTCCTGTTGCTGTTCTTTTTGCTTCCTTACCCAAAATTGGGTTCTCTTCCCCTCATCGCCTCGATTGCCCTGGGCCGACTGCTCCTCCTCCTTAATTTCAGGTAAAGGAGATTTACCACTCTACTCAGAGTCATGCTCCTCTTGCTCAACCTATTCCTTTATGGTGCACTCCTTTTCTATTCGGGCATTCTCTTTGGCCTCCTTCTTTCACTATGCAACCAATTTCTACATCGCTTGCTTCGCTCCATCCTTCCACTATTTCTCTGTTGAGCTCCCTGTTCCTTTGCTGGTACCTACACCCATATCGGATAGAGTATGCCAATCTACTGGCTAGTGCTTCATTACTTCCTGTATGGCATCATCAGTGATGAGATATGGAAAATCGAACCACTTCTGTTGCCAATCCTTTCACGCCCAGATGTAAACATGGTGGAAGTGTGCCTTGAACTTGACATATTCAGATAGTTGTTCATACATAGTTGGGGACAACCATGGGTGCTAGTTGATGGCCGTGCGGAAGCTCGACTCCATCAATACCCAGAAATGTTTTGTTTTAGTAACCTGTGTGCAGTTCTTCATGGTTTAGAGGGAGGCAAATTGTGCATCTTTTATCAATTCAGCCTCCACGGGAGGAAACTCACTATCTTCCAACAGATCCCAAGCAACCAGCACAATGGAGAGCAAAAACCACGTGTACTAGAAGGTATTTCTCTCATCTTGGGCCTCATGACAATTTGCAAGGAACTCATTACATAAGTATCACGACCAGTTGAACTACATGCCCTTTGCGCATTTTCCAGCCAATGACAGCACAAGCGCCGGAACCTCGTACGCATGGCACTTTCTCATAAACTTGTTGGCTAGTATCTGGGTGGAAATTTTTACTGCGGGATCATTGATGGATGTTATGGAGTACCAACCCAGCTTCTTGCTAAGCTCAAATTTCTCCTTCATCCACTCTGCCAAGTCTCTCTTGCTTATCTTTCTACCAAACTCCTTGCCCAGATTCATACCTTCATACGACAGGTGCGTGATCCTATGGATGAGCATATTCATGATGGGGATGGGTGCATGAAGCCACAAGCACCCATCATGCACCAGAGTAAGCAGCTTCCTTATACATGTGGTATTAATGTTGGAGCGGAGGTAGTGGGGCACCCATAGCAGGCTCAACAATCTGGATTTCTCTAGTCCGCGGATCCATTCAACTAACTCTAACTCAGTGACACCTGAGTCTTTGTAATACACCTGCCTCACATAATTCTTTGTCATGAGGTGGGAGAACCTCTCATGGTCATCCAGGTCCTAATCTTCCATTTTTAAAAGGGGAACCCGTGCCATGCATGAACCTTCAAAGGTTATCTCTTCTGGCAATAGGGGCATGTGAATGATGAATTTCTCTGAGTCTGTGCTTAGTGACCTTCATCTTCCCTTTGTGTGGAGGGATGCATTCCAATAAATTTGTGATGGGCTCCACACCCTCTGCATTTATATCTTCAACACCCTCTTCAGCCTCCTAATCTACAACCTTCTCAGGCTGATTATCCCTCTTTTGCATCTGGGAAACATAATGCTTCCTTGGCGACACACGCACTGGCACCAACCGTTTATTCTTATTTTTCTTCAATTTTGGGTCTCTCTCATTGGTGTAGGCTTTAGCCTAGGTAACCTTGGTGCCATAGTCATAGGAGTTGAAGCCTCCATGCTCACAATCTCTAGAGCAGCTCCTTCAGAGGTGATAGTTCCTCCAGTGCTTGCAGTCTCAGTGGGACCTAGTCTTGACATGATGTCGCAAATCAAATTCCTGTCTAACACAAGAAATTTATCAAACATGGGGATTGTGAGGAAAGCTTCAAAGAACTCATGATTCATAAGCGAAGGAAAACACAACTCAAAAATTCTAAGGGTGTTCTCTACTGGACTGTCACACGTAATTTATAGGGGAATTTGAATTCAAATATGACCATTCCCCCCAAAACTTGTCCATTAATGCTGATTTGGCGATATATCTCCAAGGATTGTAGCCTTAAATGCTGCCCACCCACTCCTCTTAACCATCTCCTAGCTGTCAAATCATGAACAATGACTCTAACGGTCATTTCTTGGCTATGTTTCATGGTATGTCCCTCCATAGAGTAGCTCCCTTTGCATGGATTTTGGTACTGTGACATCACCTTTTTTCGTGCAACCCCTTTTCATGTAGTTCGCAAAATCTAGTAGTGTAGTTTATAATCATGCGCTCCGTTATAGCTACCTGGAGCACTAAGACTATTCAGTCATCATGTATTCATTGTGTTGAATATCCTGTATACGACTTCAATCAGCTTCCATTCACCTTTCCCAAAAAGGTTCTCCGTTTAGCTTTGGAAGCTAAAACGCACCCCCATCTGTGATTTCTTTGATGACATATGGCCCAAGCCAGTGCAGCTGAAGCATTCCTAGAAGCTTACTGAACTTAATATCATATAACAAAACCAAGTCATTTACCTTAAACATGCGTAACTTGAAGTGGCGATCATGCCAACTTAGCCTTTTCTTGTTCTTTCTGGACTTGCTGATGGACACTAGCTAAGAATATGTCCTCTTCAATCTTGATTAGCTACATGAGCGACTCTTCCAAGGCTCCATGGTCTACCATCCCTATGAAAGCTGCTATGTGTAGTCTAGGCATAATGTATTCCATAGGCATGATAACTTCTATGCCATAAACCAATCGGAAAGGTGTCTGACATGTTAGCTTTTTGCATGTATTCCTGTAAGCCTATAATATTTCTAGTACCAACATGTCCCAATAATTTCACTGTGCATTTCAAATCTTGGTCAGTCCATTCTCCAAGATCTTATTGAAGGCCTCAACTATTCCGTTAGCCTGAGGATGATATGGTATATTCTTCTAATGATACACCTGGAACTCTTCTTTCAACATGTTTATCGTTTCATTGAGGAAGTGTTTACCATGATCACTCATCAACACTTTCAGGCAATTGAACCTGGTTAACATGTACTCAAACAAGAAAGTTTCCACTACAGACCCTGCACAATCCTTCACAGGTTGTGCCTCCACCCATTTGGTCAAATATTTTGTCGCAATGATGATATAGCGCGCACCTGTTTTCTTGCGTGGGGGCTTAATTGGTCCTACAAATTCGATTTCCTATTTCTCAAATGGTTGCAATGACACCTAAGGGCTTAGAGGAAGCTCATCCCTCCGCGATGGCCTACCCATTCTCTGACATGCATCACACACCCTACAATATTATTTGGTATCCTTATGTAGTGTAGGCCACCACAATGCGGCGCGCAGAATCTTCTGCATCGTTGCCTTTCTTACATAATGTTCTCCTGTAGCCCCTCCATGAGCCTCCACAAGGATTTTGTCTCTTTTGAAATTGGGAACATACCATTAGAGTATCTCATACGAACCCATCTTATATAAATGTATTGCAGTTATCGAGACATCTATCGCGCACACTACCAACTCTTTCTTTTGCTGGCTAGTGTATTCTTTTGGAGCCGTTCCTGTGGTCAAAAAGGATATCTACAAAGTGGTTATCCTCTACGCACACCATGAAGAGCTACACATTGGGCAGTCCTTCCTAAAAATTCCTAGGCTCCTCTCCTATTTCAATTCACGACAAATGGTCAGGTCCTACATTCAACCTTCTTGGCTTCACAATTACCTGAAATTCATATTCTTGAAATAGTAGCAACCATCTGCATATCTTCTCCCCCAACACAGGCTTATTGACTAGGAGGCTTACCTGGGCTAAAGATGAAAAGGAAGGCCAGGACAACCTCATCCACATGCTCATATGAGGTATATCATAGGATGCAAGAGAGCATGGTAATAATCTGTCTGCCTCTCTCTGAAAAAATGGTGGCAGCATAAGGGAAACTATCTGTGGGAGTATGGCAGTCCTCTATAATGAAATTCTGGAATATTTGAGCTATGTTGGCCAGGTCTAACTTGACATATAGGTCTAGCAAGTCACCAATAGAAAATGGGGTCTCATTAGGGCTTGGTTGAACTTGCAGAATTTGGTTGATAGATTCTGGAGTGATGATAAATAAAAGCTATTGGTTAGGGGTAATAATAGCCCTTTGGATAGGAATGTAACAAGCATGATAGAGTTGGATGATGTCAGGGAATGGGTGTACTTCTGCAAACAAATATTTGGGTAAACTAGATTCCCAAAAGTGGATGTCATCGTTCTAGTTTAGGAATCTGTCCTTACTCCAGTAGTGGAGCTTTAGAAGGTAAGTTGAGGAAGCAATATCCTTTATTTGAAAATATTTGTCTGCTAGTGCTAGGTGTTCGATGTCCAGGTGAGGGGCTGATAAATGTCTCATGTCCAGAGAGGTCTGGGAATCCATGAATAGGTTTATGGATATGAATTAGGCTTGTAGTGGTTGTAGAAGTGAGGTTTGGAAGCCCTGGAATAGTGGAATGCTAGTTACAGTCTGTAAAAGAAGGGTTTGGAGTATACAAGTAAATTTCTCTTCAATTTAGGTAGGTTTATTGATTAATTCCAATTAATTAATCTTTCAATTGGATTATACTTTTCAAATTTAGAGGGTTGTTCCATTTTTTCTAAAGAATACCTGGAATTTGGCAGTCTAGCTTGCAAACTGGGTTCATCGTGAATGCAGAGGGTACTGTATCTTGAACTACCAACTAGTTGCTTGAATTAGGTGTTTGGAGCTTCTTCAGGTGGCATATGGTGGTAAATTTGGTGGCAGAGGTTCAGGGTGTCACAAAATGGCTTGAGCAATAGTTATAGTGAAAATGAGCGAAAAGAGTGAATTGGGGCTTTTCCGGCCTTTTAACGGGTAACGGTCACATTTTGGCATGGAAAATATAAATTAATAGTGGGCAATTTTTGGCCTGGGAAGGGAGGTGGTTTTTTGGGCCATCACACTACTTTTGGAGGCTAGGTGGTATTTTTTGCAAGCACACAATCTCACCTTGGACCGCCACATAGCAAAACAGTGCCCAAGCAAAATTGCAAATCTCACGTGCTCTCGTGCTGCTATCAGTCGGACGGTGAACCCACACAATATGGATGTGCACCGTCAGATATGGGGGTGGGAGATCGGACGGTTGTCACATGGTTAAGATGCATAGAGGGAATTGGGAAAGGGATTTGTGGGGCCTGGGGTTTTAATTACAACAGATCATAATTAATTAGTGTATAAGGTCAAGATTAAATATAAGTAATGAGTTTAATAAAGTGGGACCAGGGGTTATGTGGCGGGGCTTTTTAACTACACCAAGGTTTGATGGGTTAAAATGGTTTTTCGGGGAAATATGAAGCAGGGAGTTAATTAAATAATGCAGGGGGATAAAAACTTAGGATAAGGGGGTTTTATGGGTTTTTGAAGGGTAATAGGGCAATTAATAAGGGAGGAAGTTAATATTTGCAATGGTGAATGGGTTTCACACTAGGGAAAGGGGGTTGTGGGTAGGAAAATGATTTTTGAAGGGTAATTACTAGGGAAATGTGTGAAACTAAGGGGTAAGGGTCAAAATGAGGGGAAAAGGGGACTTATAAATGAAATGGGGAAATTAGCAAATAAGCATGTGGGGGCATAGTGAAATGAGGGGAAATTAGTTAAAGCAGTTTGTGAACATATTTTCTTTCTCATAAATGCTCCTGCGCATGAAACATAGGATTAAGCATAATAAATGTGTTTTTGACTCAACAACCTTGTACATTTGCAACCTTTCTTCTACCTACCCTTTATTTATCCTAACATTTTTTCTTCATTTTATTGGGTGCATTTGAGCTCGTTGACCCTTTATTTGATTTTATTTTGACAAGAAAACTATCTAATTCTTCCAACTGGGAAAAGATTACTTTTTCTCTTCTCAAAGCCACCCCCCACGTCAAGGATTAATGGGAAACCCATTGTGAGTAGAAGGATTAAAGTGCCACCTAACTGTTTTCAGTCACACCCACTTGGAATTCATTCTAGGATGTCATCAGGGAGCAATACTACCCTGTTAGGAGCTATGAAGATAAATACATAAAGTGGACCACGTTGCATCAGGGAAGCGACCAAGATGTGCTAGATTTTACCAATGTTTTTCATACCCTTCGCACGAAGTTGGGTATCAATGATTCTAAGAAACATTTGGTACTCAAGTAGCACAACTTCCTACACATGTACATCCAGGATGAGATGGAGTTCCTAGACATCTCCTCACTTGGCATGATGTACCGATATGCCATCAAGATCAAGCAGAAGTTTAAACAGAAGAAGTGAGACTTTGGATCTACGAATCCAACGTAAGGGAAAGATGACCCCAAACCTTGAAAAAAGGAAAATTCCAAGGTGGGGTGGCCTAGGACAACTTGCCAAAGCTGCATGTCAAGAAAAACACCGCTAAGCTGAAGAAAGACACAAGAAAGTTGTGTGAGTTCCATAAGAGATCCACTCACAACACAAGTGAGTGTTGGGCCAAGGAGTCACTGGTGGGTGAACTGAAGGCTTCAAAATTAGATGGATGTTCTAACTCTGAGTCAGAACCTGACACGAAGAATGACAAAGGGAACCGGATTATCGATGCGGAGCCAAACACCACCGTTGTTGCCATGAAGATCCAGAAGGAGAAGCCCAAATATCCAAAGGAGTTGGAGCACCTCTTCCACTTCTAGATGTGTGTAAAGTGTTCCCTGCTATAGTTCATTATTGACAGTGGGAGCCAAAAGAACCTCATTTCAGTAGAGGTCATGAAGTTGTTGGGCTTACCAACCACAACACACCCACAACCGTACACCATTGGGTGGCTTCACTAAGGACAGGATCTTTCTGTGAGCCAGTTGTTGGCTTAGTGGGTCCTAACCCAGGTACAGAGTTAGTTGCGCCAAACAAAACCCTACACTACTGGACCTTTTAGCATCAATTCGTGTAGTACAAACTGAAGTCTCACCCAAAGTAGTATGGGGGGATGTTGGAACCAAGTTTTTGCATCTAGAGATCAGTGCGATGTCTTTTCATTACCTAGATCTGCCTTCGCATAGATCTCTAAATGCTTAAAACTTAGCATTGTAATTTCCCTCAATCAGCCTCTAGACCATCGCAAAGGTCTACAATTGGTTTTTCCAAACCGTAAGTAGGAAAGTTAACTACTTATGCACACCATAGATTATTCTTAGATCAATGTTTACTCAGATCTACCTAGGTGTTCGATAACCTTACCAAAAAATGTTATGATATTTGCGTAATCACTTAACATTAGTTATGTTCAGTTAATAAGACAGATCAATTAAATTCATGCATCAATACATCAATATTTTATAAATACATCATTTCATCACAGCATATATCGCAATCATACATAACAAAAGTGAAGAGATAAAACGCAGGAATTTCTGCAACAATCTTTTTTATTGATCTTCAGTATAAGTTTATAGACTCAATATCACACTCAGCTGTAGGTGTCCACCCACTCAGCTATGGATGCTACTCTAGGCCTCTGTGCACTCAACCATAGAGCCTTTCCTCTTCTAAGACTTACTTCTCTACGCTAACTCTCTAGACTCCTTCTGTCGTATCCATAGACAAAAGACTTATATCTCTATCTATTTGCCTTATACTCTCTAAGACACACCTATTGATACAATCCCATGGTCCACAGACCATGGATAGATCTTAAAAAACCCACTCAAGTTTACATAAATGAGGGTAAAAACCCTTTTTGACTCTTAGCTAACTCTGCGCTCTGCGTCCACAATTTGTGGAGACTTTACATCTTTCTTCATCAAAATTTGGGCTTTTGTCCCAAAACTAACCTAGGGGACCCCATCCCAATAGGCCACCAACACAAAGGTTGTGACTCACCCCTGAGTCACTCAGCTAGTGCAATGATATTTCTGCGAAGATCCCTTAGCCCCACCCGCACAACTGCTACTTCAGCAACACTCTACGTGGTTTCCTGCTTCACTTGTTCGACCAACTGCTCTGTAGTTGGTCCTTCACTGGATCACTTGATATTCTGTTGTGTGAGTTGCAAATTCATCAACATTTCCTGAATGTTGGTTGAGACTAGCTAGGCTTCATCCAACCAAGGACCCAACCGCACCTTAATCACTGCCTCTTTTTTTTTCATTGCTTCTACTTTTGTAAGGAGTTTCTTTTCCTCCTGCAACTTGGCGAGGTGCTACATTGTAGCAATGGAGTGCATCGTCGCCCTAACCTCATCGTATTGTTGTTGGAGCTCGTAGATCTCTATACTCAAAATTTGTAGGGTGGGATCTTCCTGCAGGGTCGTCACCACTTCCATGGCCTATTCAAAAAAATCCATTCAGTCAACAACCGCAGAATCCACATTAGCTATCCCTTCCTTGATGGTAGCACTATTTTTTTACCCTAGCCTCGAATAGAGTTGAAAGCTATGACTTGAGTTCCAGCTCTACGATTTTCATATTGAGTTCGAATTGAACTCTAGCCATCCCTTCCTTTGCATCACAGACGGCCACAATGAGTTTCGGATCTTGGCCTCTAGTTGTGCATCCTCAAGGATGTGCAACGTTGAAACTATTTAGTGATGAGCACCATTATTGTAGCAAGAATGCTGCGACTCCTAGGCTACCAGTTTTACTTTATCAAGCCAGAGTTCGTATAAACATGGAGGTGATAGTGTTGTATACATAAGTAAAAGTGATTGTTATGCCTTTCGTCACTTGTTCAGTTGGCGAGAGACCACTAGGGATTTTAAAGCTAGACTTCTATGGATTCAGAAGAATATTGGTTTCTTGATGAAAGAAAGGGAATCTACTCTAAGAGAAAGCTGATCTATTGCAATAACGAAAAAGACAAAAATTCAATGCTAAATCACATCATTTCCTAATTAACTTTCTAAGAAACTATGCTTTGCAATAACGATAAATTAACATGAACCAAATGTTATTGTCTAAGCATGGAATTTAAAGCATCAAACATCACTATTGTGCAAGTAAAGGGACTGAAATAACTATGTTTTTGTCTTTTTGTTCTTTTCATGCAAAATCAAATATGCAAACTAATCCCTTATGGTGATGTGGCAGGTGATTTAGGGATGTTGGAGGATGGCTAGAAGGTTTAGGAGATGGTTGGATGGTGTGGGAGACCCTTGGGTGAGATTTAGGGACTTCTTAGAGGCTTTCCCTCAATTTGGCCTCAAAACAGGCCACTACAAGAAAACCTACAAGATTCCTTGTATTTCTGAAAGATGCAATCGTGAGCAAAATGATGGGTGTTGGAGGTGATGGAGAGCTTAGTGAAGGCGGTGGATGTGTGGAATGGAATTAGAAGAGGCCTACGATCACTCAGAACCCAAAACCAAGTTTAGGAGATGGTTGGATTTGCTCAAAATGCTTAAGGAAATTTCTATGTAAAATGATGAAATTGGTGAAGGTTTTGGTGAAAATGAGGAATTCCTATGGGTGAATGAAGTTGGAAAGTGGTTAATCGCTATGAGATCTCTGTCTGCTTTTGAAGTGCCTACTCTGCATCAAACATGTGTAATTTCCAAAAAGTTATGTAAATAAGAAGAATTTTGGGAACTAGAAAAGTAGAATTTAATGAATTAACTGTCTACCTTATGCATGAAGAAATTGTTGAATAACATGGAGTCATGGATGATATATAATGTAAGAATGAAGATAGAAGATATGGAAATGAAATCCTACTTTGCAAAACTGATCAAATGTTAGCTTAAGTACGACAAATTCAAAATATCATGAAGGAAATGGAAATTTGTCTTTTTGGGCTGCATAAGGGTCTTTTCCTCAAATCATGATCCTAGAAGGAAGAAGTGAGGCCAAGACACCTACTGATAGCTTTGAGCTGCTTCTTTTATCACTTCCAACCTTCTATTGAAGTAAGGCACAAATGGAAGCAAACTAATAAACAACTAATCCTATCTACACTACTTGCAATGAAAATACCTCCAAAGACAAATTAACAATGAAGCTATGAAATTAAGCTAAACATACAGATACAAAAAGAGGAGCCTTGTCTATTAGGGTTGGTCCCTAACCCAAAATCTTTATCCCTCGGAGTTAACTCAGTGCTAGCTCAAAACAAAACTCATTCTTATTACCAAAACATAAAATTACATCAAAATCTTCCACAAGTCTGGAGCTCAAAAAATAACTTATAGTTTTAAATCAAAAATTTGAATCCTAATGAGGCTCTAGGCCTCTTTACCTATATAACTAAAGTCCCCAATGACTTCCTTAAAATTAGGGAGGCTTGGCTCCCAAACTCAAGATAAACAAGCTCTTTGTCTCTCACTTGCTCGGTTGCCTTCTAATCCTCATAACTTGGTTGCTTGCACTCCAAGTTGGTGTGATAAATGAAGGAATATTTGAATGGGGGAGAAGTAAATGAGGATGATTTGCCTCCTACAATCCCTCTCCCTTCTCCCATTTGAGTTTCAACCTTAGACTTGCCAAAATTCCTTGATTTTATCCTTCAAACCTACACTCCATGCATATTATTCCAGTAGGAATGATATCCCACTCTAACTCAACTCATAAACAAAATATAATCAAAAACATGTAATAAGTTGTGAGAAAATTTGGTTTGACTAAGCTTGGTGGTGAATTAATGCCCATATAATTACCCAATGATGAGGCTCATCATCACCCCCTACTGAAATTGTTGCTCATCCTCTGAGCAACTCAATCAATATCCATATCCTTCATGGCTCTAATGGCCTCCCTAACATCCCATGCCTCTTTTGTGGTTTCCTCTTCTTGTTCATAGAAACCTGCTTTCTTTTCTACCTCCTCCCATTACCTCTTTTCCTCTTCTTCCCTCCTTCATTCTAGCATTCCTAAGAGCAGTGGTGGACCAAGTTTGAAGCCAATCCAATTGACTTTGAGCCTTTTCATGGATTGCTTGTACATGGGTGTCATGTTCAGTGCTTCTCTCATTCTTTTAGGAGAGTGGTACTCTCTTATCTTTAAACTGTATGGAAATTTGTTCCATCTCCTGAGGAAATCATGTATGTTGTCATCCCCTAACAACCTGAAAATGTCCTCAAAATGTGAAATTGCTTACTCTTGGGCAA
The DNA here is from genome assembly GCA_000404065.3 of Pinus taeda. Taxonomy (NCBI): domain Eukaryota; kingdom Viridiplantae; phylum Streptophyta; class Pinopsida; order Pinales; family Pinaceae; genus Pinus; species Pinus taeda. The sequence continues at coordinate 39,451 of APFE030479629.1, forward strand.
AAAGATACTTGGGTTAAAGCTAAGGATCATTTGCAATTAAATTATGTGTGTTGATGAGGGCCATTGGATTGGACTGCTCAGCTCTAATCGTAAGGGGATTTGTTTGTTCTTCTGCTAATATCTTCTTCATTTATGCATCCCTTGCTTCCTCATGGTTCTTCCATGATTCCAAAGCCATCAACTATACAGATCCTATCTTAGCATTAGGGTCCCATACATTCATGTATGTTAAGGCCATTTTATGCAAATAAAATTCAGACATCTTGGCCCTGTCCTCCAATGTACTTTGATTGCAAAGATCAACGAACTATTTATAATCTTGAATTGGCATAGTGCCTCTCTATGCTAGGGTCTTGATCTAGAAGTGCAGCCACTTTTCCTTGAGGTATAGGGCATAGGATTTAGTTGGCATCCTACACTAGATTGCTTTCAAAGAGAGACTGGCAATACATGCTAATTGGTTTTCTCTTTCTTGCAACTATCCTTTCAACCATGCATTTTTAGCCTCTAACTTATTTCTCATTATGGCCTCTCTATATCTCAAGCTACTTAATTCTCTACCCATCTCCTTGAGTTTCTCATCCATGTGACCAATGTCTTCCACCCGTTTGGATTTGGCAAACTGCTTCCATTGATAAGTTCTGGCTCTCTCCTTCTCAAGCTCAAAGAAAAGTGGAATAGAAATTGTTTGTGGAATGACCTTGCCTCCTTCAATAAATCTGTAGTAAGAGTCAAGGTTAGGTTGGGGGCTAGGTTCATTTAACTCTGGGTCCTCTTCTTTAGTTTCTTGTTGTAGGCTTCCATCCTTATCCAATTTTTGAGTCTCTTGTAGGACTGCTTCAGCTTCTTGTAGGATTGCTTTTCCTTTGGATGAGGTGGATCTAGTTATAAGCCTTCTCACATAGGTGATAGGAGACTTAGGAGGAGGAATTTTCTCCTACTATTTAGGTGAGTCCTCAATCACAATGGGAATTTTGGTTGGTGTTTGGGGTTTTCCCTACCTTATCCTTGTTCTTTTCCTTGCCCTAAAATATAAGGGGGTCTGCCTCTGTCTTTCTCCTTTCTATTTGATAGTGGTGCTAAGAGAAGTGAGGGCAGTTGCTGCTTCTTTCTTAGTGGTCTCTAGAGACACTCTAGGTGACTCCTCCTTGTCTTCTGCCTCCTCTTTTTCATTGTCCTTTTCCTCTCTGTTTTTCATCTTCTTTTCTCCTCCTAGCTCCTCATCTTGTTTATCACTCTCTTCTTTGTCATCTTCCTCTATTTCCTCATCATTCTCTTTCTCTTTCTCCTCTTCTTCTTCATCTTCCTCCTCATCTACCTCATCTTCCTTATCATCTTTCTCATATTCATGTTTCTTTGCTTCTTCTTCCTTTGCTTTAGTCTCTTCCTCATCGTTTTCACTGATAGTAGGACTAACATCATATGTGAGAGCCTTGATTTCCTCCTTTGTTTGCATGTCTTTGAAAATTGACCATTGGATAGGAATTATGAGGTTTTGGAGGGCATCTTCTATGATGATTGTTATTAACCCATGACGAGATAATTGTTGGGAATTTTCCTCTTGCGCCTTTATGTTTGTGTCTATCAGTGATTGCAGAAGGAGGTATGGTATGCTAAGCCTATGGTGAGGAGGTGTTTCTGCTCCAAACTGAATCTCTTCAGGAAGCCTAAAGTGATAGCCACAGACCACACTATACCTACCCTCACATGATATGTATTTGATAAGTTGGTAGCTCACCTCATTCCAGGGATATTGTAGGATTTCTCTCGTTACTCCATACTTTTCCTTAATGGGTTCCTCACCTTCTAAAAAGAATTTCCTTTCGGCAATCTAGCTATCTCCCTTGTCTTCCTTCCCCCATGGTACTCCTAGGGGAATTGTGGTAACTCTAATGATGAGTTCAGGGGTGAGCTCTATGAAGAGGCCTCTTACCAGAACAGTGGCATGGACTCTGGTAAGCAAAATGAGGGAGAGAACAAAATGTCGGGCCACTTCATCATCATACCCTCTTAATTTTTCCAAATACCCCATCCAATTATGCCTTGTGAATATTTCTAGCACCTGAGGGTATTGTTGAATTCTCACAGTGTTAATGGGCTCCCTTCTATTAAACCCTCCTATCATCTTGGTTTGTGAAGTTTGAGGAAATGAGATCGTTGATATAATTTTTAAATGTAGTAGTAAATAACTTAAATGAATGTGTGGACAATTCCCTTACACAACTTCCAAACTCACCCAAACTAGAGGATTTATTGTTCAATTCACCTGGAAAAAAGGAAGTAATTATAGAGCCTACCTCTTCATAGTGTTTCTTGTGGCCAAATCCCATGTTTTCCCCTCTGAAACTCCTCTCGGACAATCCTATAGACTGTCTCTATGTATCCTGTAGGAATCCTCTGTGAAATCCTATAGGATTTCCTGTGCAATCCTATAGGATGTCTTGTGTAGAAAAACGCTGGAGTTTTCCTCTTCTGTATGTTGCCTGGGTATGAGAGTGGCCTCAAGGAAATGCATGCATGAGTGCATGGGGATCAACAAATATTTCTTCTTATGGCCGAGTTATGTGAGGTGGTGTGTTGGCAGTGGAGGTACATTTTCTATTTTTTGACCATTAGTCCCCACTATCACTTCATCATTTCCCCCTCCTCATAATCAACTTGTATTTCATGCCTCTGTAGTCTTAACTATTTTTGTCCTGCTCTTCTATTTTTTTTACTTGATTGTTGCCACATGTGGGAGGACCAACTATTTTGTTGTCATCAACTGAACTAATGTGGCCAAGTTAATTGGCCACCTTTTGATTATAAACCAACTTACTCATAACCTTTACCATTTTTGACTACATTATGCAAATGAGAGAGTGAGAGAGATACTTACCTATGGCGCTAGCCCTTGTTGCAGTTGTTGAAGAATGGAGGTGCTTGTTGTGTGTTGGTTGCATGCTATTTTCCCCCCTTTTTTTATTGTTCTCTGATGATTCCTTTCATGTGCCGGTACCTAGTGTTGAAGATGTTGGTGTTGTTGCTCCTTTGGAGCTCGTTCTCCTCTTGGATCATTATGTTGGAATCTTGTTGCAATCATGATTTGTATTTTGTGGGATAGGCTGCTATAGGATTTCGTACAGGATGTCCTATAGTTTCTTCTCTCTCAGAACTCTTAATCATACACTCTACTGGGATTTTGAGGATGGTGACATGGATTGAGAGGATGAATAGGAGTGTGGAGAAATGAGACATACTCAGGTGCTGCTCCCTTCTGCTCTGTGTTTCATTTTTTTTTTTCTTGAAGACTATGACAAATATATTTTTTTGAAACTGATTTTTTGATGGTGAATGAAGGGGTGATGAAAGTGGACATAGCTATGGTAATGAAATGTTGATGTTGGGGTGTTATTTCTTTAACATATCAGGTCATTTTTTTTCCCTAGGATCACTTCGTGTAGGATTCCTGAGCCACTATGATTCCTACAGGATCATCTTGTAGGTTTTCAGGGGATCCTGTAGGAAACATAGTCCCCTTTTAAACTAAAGCAAAGGAATGAAAAATGGAAGAAATGATGGATTGATGAATGGAAATGAGTGGAAAAATACAAATGTCAGTGAAATAGGTCCCTTTTTGATCCTCCTTTGTTCTCTGATTGTCCTCCTTTCTTACCTGCAAATAGAATTTTTCATGCTTTTTTTTTTTTTGAAAATAACTAGGCTTCCTCTGAGAGGTTATCATCCTAGTTGTTTGCCCTGGGCACCTCAAGATATTTTTTCACCCAAGGATCTTTTTATTTGACTTTTTTTTATTTTTTCTTTTTTGACACCATTGGGTTTCCCCAGAGGTTTTCAACCCTCTAGTGCAAATCAGGTGCCTCATGATGGTTTTCACTTGAGTCCTTATTTTTCTTTTTTCTTTTTCTCAGTGACTTGATGAGGCAATAGTTGAAACTTTCTCCACTGCCATCACTATTTTATTGATACCATCAATGAACTCTTTCTTTGACAATGGTCTTTTGTAAACTTTCAATCGATTTCCATTAACAAGTAAAGGAATGGCCTCTTCATCTATGGTTCTGATTTGCACTGAACCAATATCATGACATCTCTCTATAACATAAGGTCCTAGACATCTTGTCCTCAACTTGCCTTTAAAGTGTTTATATCTGGAATCATATAACAAGGCCCAATCAGCTTCTTGAAATTGTCTTTCCTTGATGTTTTTGTCATGCCATATCTTCCTATGAAGTTGGGTTACCTCCGTGTGTAGGAGGGCCTACATTCTGAACTCATCTAAACCATTTAACTACAACAATCTCTCTTTTTTTGCACTACTGAGATCTATATATAGTTGGGTTTCCATACTTAGTGTGTTATACTCAAAATCAATGGACAGCAAGGCCTTTTTCCCATAGACCATCTCATGGGGTGTGAATCTAGTGGTGGTCTTCCAAGTGGTATTATAGGTCCAGGTGGCCTCAACTAGTCTATCTGCCCAATCTTTCCTGTTGCTGTTAACCACTTTGTTCAAGATTCCCTCCAACGGTCTGTTGGTCACCTCCACTTTCCCACTAGCTTATGGGTGATAGGGAGTGTAGGTCCTATGCTTGATCTTGTGTTGGTTGAGAAATTCTTCAATCATGTTGGAGGTAAACTGGTTGCCTTGATAAGTGACCAATTCTCTAGGGTACCCAAATTTGTAAAATATATTCTTCCTTAAGAAATCAACCACCTTCTCTTTTATTGCTGCCTTAATTGCCTTGGTTTCATCCCACTTAGTCAGATAGTTAGTGCACACAATGATGTACTCTTTTTTGTTGGAAGGAGGGTCAATAGGTCTAATGAATTCCATGACCCACTTGTCAAATGGCTTGAAAGTCACTTGAGGCTGCAGAGGTATTTCATCCCTTGGAGTAGGCCTTCCCATCCTTTGGCACCAATCACACTGAGTAGTATATCTTTTCACATACTGATGAAGAGTGGGAGAATAATAGCCTGCTTGTAACACTTTGAATGTTGTCCTCTTCTTCCTTATAATCTTGCTTTTCTCTTTGGAAGACAAGTTTGGTGGGAAATGTGCAGATACCAGATAGTTTTCTATGTCAGCAAACCATGGAGAGAGAACTGAAATGGCGAACAAGTGCTCATCGGTAAATGGTCATCAACCATTCCCTCTTCACCTGCAGGCAAAGTTAATCTAAACAAAATGTATGCAACAAAATTTTCCTTACCAGGCTTATCAACAATAGTTAGATCAAATTGTTGTAATAAAAGAAACCATCATATAATACGAGCATTCACATCGGTTTTATTTATTAAATATTTGATTGTAGCATGGTCAGTATGGAAAACTGTTTGATAGCCTATAATATAATGCCTAAATTTGTTCAATGAATGCACAACATTGAGGAGCACCTTTTCGGTCACTGTGTAGTTTAGTTCAGCCTTTGACAGATTATTATTGATAAAGTAAATGGCATAAGGCAATTTTTCATCTATCTGACCTAGGGCTACTCTTATGGCTTTGTGTGAGGCATCAGCATGAATGTGAAAAGGAAGGGCCCAATTTGGGCCTTGGAGAATTGAGGCAGTGGTTAACTTGTTCTTCAGGATGTCCAAGGCCTCTTGACAACTTTTTCACCATATAAACTCAAAGTTGTTAGCCAACAACCCAAATAAAGGAGAGGCCAACTTGTTGAAGTCCTTTATGAACCTTCGATAGTATCCAACTAATCCTAGGAAGTTTCTGACATCTCTCTGCTTCTAAGGAGGTGGGAACCTTTCGATAATAGCTATTTTGTTGGGGTCCACCTGTAGTCCTTATTGAGATATTGAATGACCCAGCACGGTCCCTTTAGTCATCAAGAATTCACATTTCTCAGGACTAAGAGACAGGTTCATGTCAATGCATTTGTGCAGTACCTTACCTAAGTTGGACAAAGCCTCCTTGAAATCACCCCCATAAGGTGTGAAATCATCCACATAGATTTCTACCGCATCATGGACCAACTCAGCAAAGATACTCAAGACTGCTCTCTAAAAGGTGGCAGGAGAATTACATAGGCCAAAAGGAAGGACCTTATAGGAAAAATTTCCCCAAGGACAAGCGAAGGTGGTTTTATCTTGGTCTTCCGGGCTAATCTGGATTCGGTTGTACTCGCTGAATCCATCTAGGAAAGATAAAAGTGTTTTCCTTGCCAGCCATCTAGCACTTGGTCGATGAAAGGTAGAGGGAAATGGTCCTTCTTTGTGTCTTTCTTCAATTCCCTGTAATCGACACAAATCCTCCACTTTCCATTTTTCTTGGGAACTAACACCAAAGGGGAGACCCACTCACTGTTGGAGATAGGATATATGAATCTTGCATCTAGCAATTTTTGCAGTTCATCTTTGACTATCTCTTTAAGAGCTGGATTCATCCTCCTTTGGGGTTACCAGAATAGCTTGCAACCGTCCTTGATATAAATATGGTGAATGCAAACTGAGGGGTGTACTCCCTTCATTTCTTTGTAACTCCAAGTGAAGGCATCTAGATGTTCCTTTAGCATGTTAGACAACTTCCCCTCTTGGAGAACATAAAGAGATGGATTGATTTTCAAAGTTTTCTCATGGCCGAATTCTATGGTTTTGACAGGAAGAGGATTGGAATCAGCCAAGTACAGATCAATTGGATGGTTTTTCTAGGTTTCCTTTACTACTTCTTCTAGGGACAATGTGCTAGGAGTTGGGCTTTGGAGCAGGTGTTCAATCAAATTGTCTTCATCCTATGGTCCTCCTCCGACGGTTGTTTCTAACGTATACAATTGGGCAGTATAAACTTCATCTTCTTCCTCCTCTTCCAGCTATAAGGGTAAATCATGTTCTAGAGATGGTTGATCAGGAGGGCATATGACTAACTTCTTGGACATATGCCCATTCTTGATGGTCATATTCCCAGCTCTGCAACTGATGTAAGCATTTACAGTTTCCAATCAAGGCCTCCAAGGATGAGAGGGTAACCAATAAGCTTATCCTTAGGCTGGAGAACTAGGAAATCTGTAGGGTACTCCCAAGAGTTAGTGAGGACCATCACATCCTCCACAATCCACTCAGGGGTCACTGTGGAGCAGTTTGCTAGTTGCAGGACCATTGTGGTCTTTCTCAATGAACCTTGGAGGTTGAGCTTGATCATGGTGTCCTTGGTCATCACATTAATGGTAGCCCCAAGATCAATCAAAGTGTGTGGGAAATGGTGCCATTGATGTCCACATCTACTATAGGTCTTCCAGGGTCCAAATACTTTGGACAGATTACCTACCCCAACATTATGTCGGATAGTTGTCCGATGACATTAATGGTAGGGGCATCTCTTTTTCACCTCCCTAGATGCTTGAAACACTTCTTCTTAATCAACATGTTGTAAATAGGTACATCCTTGATGGCTTTGAGAAGTGGAATATTTACACATAGATTTTTCAATTCTCCCAGAAGTTCAGTTTCTTCTTGGATAGGCTGGGGTGGTTGAGTTAATCTCTCGGGAAAGGGTGGATTTACTTTAAGAATGATTTTCTCTCTTTCTTATTCAACCTCCCTAGGTGAAGGTGGAGGTTGGTTATCCTAGAGAACTCTCCTAGATCTCAAGTTAATTTCTTGGATCTCCACAGCATAAGCTGGATATGATGTTTCTCCACTGTATACTTGTTGTGCATGTCAGTTGTTCAGGTTCCGATTTGGTCGAGCGGGCATCTGGGGTAGTTTCGGTGATACAAAGTGTAACAGCTATCATTGGGCAGGTGGTGAAGGCAATAAAGCTGGAACATTGTTGTACTTCGCCTCCACCCCTGGGGTGGTGCATTCTACTAAGGTTGTGGTGGAGCATATGATTGAATGATTGGTTGGCTAGCTGGGAATGATACTGAGATGAAAAGGACCAAGGAGGAGGTGTAGACCAAGAAGGATGAGCAGGGGGTCCCCAGGAAGGTCTGGATGTCGTCGGGTTGGAGTTATAATATGCATGGGATGACCCTTGCATGCCCTTCTAGTATGGCCTAGGCCCATGAGGTCTCCTTTGGCTTATGTAACAGAGTTGCTCAGTGACCCCTTCAGCTCCTTGATATACAGCTTTGAGTCCAGGAAAAGAAGTGCACTTGTCTATGGAGTGGCTTTCTTCACAGACTGAGAAAATTTCAATAAAATTCAATGGACATTCATTCCTAGGATGCCTCTTGGTGCATCTAGGATAGAAATGGCCAAGGCTCTCTCGGCTTCCTCCTGCTTTCTCTTAATGTTCATCGTGTCCATATCTAAGGCAACGGTTTGCAACATATCACTCTTTAAATCTTCCAACATGTTTCCAATTTCACCCTTGAAGGATGAATTGGAAGAGGATGTACTGACCATAGGTTGACTTCCCCCTACCCTTTTTCCTAGCTACCCTAGAATGGTTTCTAAAGATAGTATTGATATCCTCATAGGGTAACTAGTATATATCTCCTCCTGCTAACAAGTGTAAGGTATAAAAAAGATCTTCCCTTACTCCTCTAAGAAGGACTAGCTTCAATGACACAGGGTCAAGTGTGCACTTGGCCCTTCTGTAATTAAGTTGGAACCTTTCTTCATAATCCTCTAGGGATTCATCATTACCTAAGGTCATCCTAAAAATTTCTTCTTTAGTATCATTAGACCTATAGTAGTCTCGATACTTATTGTTGAATGCTTGTTGTAGTTCAGCCCAAGTTATGATGCTATCCCCAGGGAAACCCATGAACCAATGTACAGTTGCATCCTTGAGGGTAGATGGAATTATTTTCAACTTATGCTCATCATCTGTATAGTCATAGGTTCGGCATATAATAGATAACTCAAATAGGAAAGTGTCGGGGTATTCTTTGGTCAGGCCATGGAAATGAGGAAGGGCAGAGGGGTTTATATTTTTCATCTCAGTGTCCCCATTTGTTTCCATGATGGGGAAGGCACCCTCAAATCTCTCTCTATTCCCTCTGTCATTTTTGTTTTCAGCCATTGGCTCGTAGGAATAGATTCTTCTTCTTCCCCTGTAGGTTCTTCAAATATTTCTAGTTGCTCACCTAAGGGTTCCTCTAGTTCATAGCCACCGAAGAAGAGGGAAGGTTGGCTGCTAGATGCAGTGGGGGTATTTGGAAAAAAATTCCCTAAATTTTATCTATTCCTACGAGGCATGAAAGGAAACCTTTTTGGTTTGGTTTTTTGATTTTTTTTCAAATTTTGAAAGTGCTTTGCAAAATTGAATTTGCAGATTGAATGAAAGCTACTAACTGAATGAAAAACTAATTGTTGAATTGAAATATAACTTGTAGAATTAAAATTGTAGACTGAATGAGAACTACTGACTGAATGAAAAGGTTAGCTAATTGCTTGAAATCTAACTTGTAGAATGGAAAGGAAAGAAAAAAGTGCAGAATGAAAAGCAAACTAAATTACTTTTGCAGAAATGAAACTAATGGTAGAATAGTAGAAACAAGAAGTACAAGAAAGAAAACAGTAATCACATATTACTCAGACACCTCCTCGGAAATGGCCCCAAAAAGTGATGAGCACTAGTAATGCAGCAAGAATGTTGCAACTCCTATGCTACCAGCTTTACTTTATAAACCCAATGTTTGTACAAACTTGGAGGTGATAGTCCTGTATGCACAAGTAAAAGTGATGGTTCTGCCTTTTGTCACTTGTTCAGCTAGCGAGAGACCACTGGGGATTTTCAATCCAAACTTCTATGGATTTAGAAGAATCTTGGTTTCTTGATGAAGGAAAGGGAATTCTACTCTAAGAGAGAGTTGATCTATTGCAATAACGAAAAACACTGAAATTCAATGCTAAATCACATCATTTCCTAATTAACTTGCTAAGAAACTATGTTTTGCAATAATACTAAATTAACATGAACCAAATGATACTTTCTAAGCATGGAAGTTAAAGCATAAAACATCACTATTGTGCAAGTAAAGGGACTGAAATAACTCTGTTTTTCTCTTTTTGTAAAACATCACTATTGTGCAAGTAAGGTACTGAAATAACTCTGTTTTTCTCTTTTTGTTCTTTTCATGCAAAATCAAATATGCAAACTAATCTCTTGTGGTGATGTGGCAGGTGGTTTAGGGATGTTTGGGGATGGATAGAAGGTTTAGGAGATGGTTGGATGTTGTGGGATACTCTTGGGTGGCCTTTGGGTTCTTCTTAGAGGTTTTCCCTCAATTAAGCCTCAAAACAGGCCACTACAAGAAAACATACGGGATGTACTAGAAACCTACAGGATTCCCTGTATTTCTATAGGATAGAGCTGTGAGAAAAATGATGGGTTATGGAGGCGATGGAAATATTAGGGAAGGTGGTGGATTCATGGAATGGAGTGAGAAGAGGCCTAGGATCACTCAGAGCTCAAAACCAAGTTTAGGAGATGGTTGGATTTACTCAAAATGCTTGAGGAAATTTCTATGTAAAATGATGAAATTGGTGAAGATTTTGATGAAAACAAGGAATGCCTATGGGTGAATGAAGTTGGAAGGTTTTTTCTTGCTAAGAGATATATTTCTACTTCTGAAATGCCTACTCTACATCAAATACGTGTAATTTCCAAAAAGTCATGTAAACAAGAAGAATTCTCGTGAACTAGAAAAGCATAATTTAATGAATTAATTGTCTACCTTATGCATGAAGAAATTGTTGAATAACATGGATTCATGGATGATATATACTATAAGAATGAAGATAAAAGAGATGGCAATGAAATCCTACTTTGCAAAACTGATCAAATGCTAACTTAAGTACAACAAATTCAAAATATCATGAAGGAAATGGAAATCTATCTTTTTGGGATGCATAAGGGTCTTTTCCTCAAATCATGATCCCAGAAGGAAGAAGTGAGGCCAAGAAACCTACTGGCAGCTTTTTTGTGCTTCTTTTATCCCTATCAACCTGCTACTGAAGTAAGGCACAAATGGAAGCAAACTAATGAACAACCAACCGAATCTCCACTACTTGGAATGAAAATACCTATAAAGACAAATTAACAATGAAGCTATGAAACTAAGATAAAAATACAGATACAAAAAGAGGAGCCTTGGCTACTAGGGTTCGGCCCTAACCTAAGAGCTTTAGATCTCTAAGTTAACTTAGTGCTAGCTCAAAACAAAACTCATTCTTATTACCAAAACAGAAAATTACATCAAAATCTTCCACAAGTCTGGAGCTCGTAAAATAACTTATAGTTTTACAACAAAAATTCAAATCCTAATGAGGCTTTAGGCCTCTCTACTTATACAATTGAAGTCCACAATGACTTCATTAAAATTAGGGAGGCTCAACTCCAAAGCTCAAGATAAGCTAACTCTTTGTCTCTAACTTGCTCAGTTGCCTTCTAATCCTCATGACTTGGCTGCTTGCACTCTGAGCTGGTGTCTTAAATGGAGGAATATTCGAATGGGGGAGAAGTAAATGAGGAATATTTACCTCCTACAATCTCTCTCCCTTGTCCCATTCAATTTTCAACCTTAGTCTTTTCCAAAATTCCTTGATTTTCTCCTCCAAACCTGCATTCAAAGTATATTAGTTCACTAGGCATGATATCCCACTCTAGCTCATCTCATAGGCAAAATATAATCAAAAACATGTAATAAGTGTTGCACAAAAATTGTCACCTTGACATTCTACAATTAGTGTGAGTCTATCATCACTCATACCTTCCTCCTTTGCAAGTCTTAAACCTTAGTTCTTCATATCAAGCCTTGAGGAAAGACCTTAAAAATCTCTAAAACTCTGGTTCCCCACTTTCTCTTAGCTTTACCTACGGTCCCACACCTATTGGTCATGTCCCCTATGCACCTGACCGCTATTTCTCTGTGTTATGGGTGTGGACCCCTGTAAAAGTTAAAAGGGCGCAAGTACATTCTTAAAAACTCACTTTGAGTCATTTTTGGAAGTTTCTAGAGGGAATCTTGAGGTGGCAAGTTCGCTCCTTAAAGGTTCATGCATCCCATACCTTAAGGAGCTAACCCCTTGATGTGAGGATCTTATCACTTTGAAGGAGGACTCTATCCCTTTAATGGTGGACCTGTAACCTCCTTCCTTTGCACTATAAAATGAAGCATTGGGCTGGTTACTTAAAAGGTAAAAAGCTGAATATTTTTGAGGTGAAATGCTGCTAGAACTTAGTCTTCCTAATTGAGCTTTTGAGAGGACATATTACATACCTTTTGATCTCATTTGGAAGAGAGTGAGGCTTTTCTAAGTAGAGGAGATTCTTGTTTGGACCCTGGGAAGAGATTGCACAATATCAAGGCACTAAATGTTGTAAAGTTCTTCTATTTCAAAGTTAATACAATCAAGTTTATTTTTCTTAATAAGCTGTGTTTTATGGTTTATTTCATGGATTCGTCGATCACCATGATGAACATGATTTATTATATTAGCTATGTAGGTGTTGTTCGATGTGTGTTTGTTTGTGATTACAGGTTCTTAAAAGGAAACTCTTTCGGCGTTGTTGGAGCATGGTTGCCACAAACTAGCTTTGGACTTAAGGTAGGGTCTAAAACACCTCTTTAGTTTTTATTAATGAATTGGATTATATTTAGAGAAAGGTAGATTTGCTTGTCCTGCTTGTCGCTAGATATCTGTTGATACTAGGGAGATCGACCTTGTCCACAAGATCGATTTATCCAGCCAACAAATTGGTGACTCCACTGGGTACTTGAATTTGGTTTTTTAATTTTCCTTTGTCTTTGACTTGAGAAAATTAATTTTTGTTTCTGGTTTTTGCTTGATGTGTGTGGGATTGGGTAGTTTTTAGGTTCTGGATTGTTTTCTTGTTTTTTCAAAATTTTTAAGAGGACCGCACGTTCTATTTATAATACAGTGCAGACATCTCCGCACTGTTACCTTACTGCACAGAGCGATACCGCATCTGGTTATGCTGGAAGCCTGTGGACCCTGTCAAATTTTTTGAAAAACCTAAAATATTTTCATCTAGTTAATTTTAGGATTAGTTTATTAATTTTAGTCTCTGCCCAGATCTACATGTGTCCTGTCAAAAGTCTCTTGTGAGTAAGTTCCATTGGGGTTGTTGTTTTAAATGAATTTCTAGAAGTTTTGCATGCCTGGATTGGTTTTCACTCGGTCTCTGTAGTGGCTTAAAGATTAGAAGCCTAAAAAACCTTAGATCACCCTAGTATCTTTTGTCTTCTTGATGAGTCTGGCTGGTTTGTGAAATCTTCCCTTGGTGACAAATAGATTTCGTTTCTCTTTGCAAATCTTTGAAGGAACTTGGTCATAAGTTGTGAATTTCATTTTTTTTAAAGAAAACATAGCTGAGTGTTTTTTGATTGATTTGTTATTCTGAACGAATTAATCCTTAGTTTACTGAATAAATAAATAAAATATCCTCAAAAACATTTGAAGATTTTATTTCGATTAGGTTTTTAGAATTTTAGATCTCAAGATTAGTTTTTCATAGTTATGAGTGTTTTCTAGAAATCATAGATTCTCTTTTGAAATAATTCTTCTCTGTAGTTTTGAATGTTGAAAAGAAAAGGGATTTATTTTTGTGAGCATAATTAGTATTTTTCTTTTGAGTTTATTTAAAAAGACAAAAAAATATTTCTTTTCATTTATATGTTGAATGAAATATTTGTTTTTCAAAGAATTGCATTCTCAACTCTTTCTTTTAGCTAGAGATTCATTGAAAGGAAAAACGAATTGTTTATCATTTTAGGTGCATTTTTTAGTGTTTTGGGAATCGAGTCTTCACACCATCAAAGTTTCATCTCCATACCTATTGACTTAAGAAACAACCAATAAAAATAACGCTTAATTAAAAGTGATCTAGCAATCTTTTTATTTCTAGGGCTCTTATCACCAATATAGCTTAGGCTAGTATCTTGGAGTAGGGAGTAATTAACTCTCCAAGATAGTTAAAACAAACAAGTAGCTATATCTTACGGTAGGAAATAAACCAATTGTAATTAATATAATATGGGAAGCTCCTCTTAAAGGATTCAATCATGAGATCATGTTCGAACCTTTGAGACAATCAAGTCTATCTCATTGGAAAAGATAGAAGATTTGTGCGTATTAAAAATGGTAAACCTCGAATTAACCATTATCGAGGAGCCTATGGTCACTTGTTGGTAAACCTCAGATTGATCATTTCGAGGAGCCTTCAAGGGGATTGAGCTTTTCTACTCTGCCCTTGCGCGTAGATCGTATCATAGAATGTTCCTCCAATTGTATGTGTTACTATTGGTAACCTTAGTGACCATAATCTTAAGATTCTTTCCTAAGGTGACGGTGAAGGACGAGTCTCACTATACCTGGAGCAGATGTCGACTAGACTCACTTGGACTCTCTGGGGGGTTCTCTTCACTTGAGATGGTTTTGTGAATAAACTTGTGTCAGACTGTTTCATTAAATAGGTTGTTGGGCTAACTGTTCTGACTGCCATTTCTGTATTGAATTCTGCGATGTTGGATTTCATCACCAACTAGTGTTTTCAGTACAAAAAGTTATTGTTTGTGTGTGGTTTGAACTCTTAGATTTTTTAGGTGTGTGATTCAATTGTTTGGTTCTTTAGAGACTTTAGGTGGTTTTATTGAGATTTTCTTTGTTTGCGTGTGAAGTAATTAAATATTTAATCGTGGCTGAATTACCGAAACAATCCCATAGACTTCGAGGGCAACCTCCTGAATATACACCAAGTCAGCTTGAAGGGCTACGAGCTCTTGTAACACCTAGTGATAGTAGAGTTGGGTCACTGGAAGCCATAGAATCATCTTTAATTATTCACCCTGATTATCCAGTTCAAGCAATAGAGTATATTTCTAAACCAATTTCATTTTCTGAAGTTACTGGTAGTATTTCTCCTACTAGTGAATTAATTGAGGAACCTGAAATTTCTGAACCTGAAACTGAACCTGCTGCTACTCCATCCTTAGGATTTTCTTCTCCAACTTCTAGTGGTCCTGGTTCACCTAGGGTAGGAAGTGTCATTACCCAAAATCTTCCCTCTGGACTCATTTCTATTGAAGAACTTGTTAGTTCGGACGAAGGTACAACTCTCCCTGAAAATTAACCAACCTTAGAACTTAAGGACTGTGAATCAATCTTCTACAGTCCTTTTAGAAGTGACACTTGGTACGTATCGTTGTCGAACCTTTTAGAAAATCCCGGGTCTTGCTTCTTCACCACCTCGTATTCCTTTTCATCCTACACCCAGAGGTTATCATCCTCCTTCAAATATGTCAAAACAGTCATCCATGTTTTCCCAAACACTGGAAACATTTTTATATGGCGGTCCTTCTATTCCTTCTGGGTATCAGTCACTTTCTGATACTTTTTAAGGAGCATCTCCTCAACCCATTGAACATGGGATATCAACTAGTAATAACGGAACTTCGTCGTTAAGCATAGAAGAAATTCTTATGATGTCTGGTGCTATTCCAAATCCGCAACCTCAAGGTAGTCAATTACCGCCTGGAGGGAAACCTCAAGGTAGTCAGTTACCGCCGAGAAGGCAACCTCAAGGTAGTCAGTTACCGCCTGGGGGGCAACCACAAGGTGCTCAATTACTATCTGGGGGCCAACCTCAAGGTAGTCAAATATTGCCTGGGGGGAAACCTCAAGGATAGTACATACCTTCAGGAAGTACATACCTCAAGGTCAACCCCAAACTCAGTATATACCTCAAGGTCAACTCCAGTATCAATATATACCTCAAGATCAACTCCAGTATCAATATATACCTCAAGGTCAGTACCCAACTCAAGGTTTCCAACCACCTTCTGTTCAACCATTTGTATAAGGAGCTGGAAATGTACCTTTCAATTATCAGTCCTACACTCAACCTGGTTATAGTCCTCAATATGCTCAACCTTTTACGGGTCCTTACCCTAGAATGAACATGGTGTGGGATCCATCTCAAACTCAACATATTTTGCAACCTAATGTGAAGTTATCAAGTCAACCTAAACAACCTTTGGTTTCTGGTCCAACCCAACAACCTATCCAACCTACTATTCAAACTTTTGCACCTAGTGTAGTTCATTAGTCTGGACCTAGTTCACCTCAAACTCCACCTCAAACGACTACTACAACTACTGCAGCTTCTGTTCAATCTACCCCACCTACTTCTCGAGTATCAACAACTTTGGTTTCTATTGTTCCTGTATCAACTCCTCAAACCTCTTTACCACAGTCTGGACCTACAATTCAAACTTTGGTTCAGATGCCTGTAGGAAAACCTAGTCCAAGTACGGTTGTCACAAGTCAACTGCAATTCACTTATCAACCGTACTAGGGATTGTATCAATACAGTCCTGCTCTACAAAATCCAGTTTATCAGTATCAACCGTACCCTGTATATGCTTATTAGCAACCTCAACAACCCCATCTTGGTCCGATTAATTCTAGTTTTTTGGGAGGATATAATATTTCTAATGCAAATCCAATTCCAGGTTATCCTGGATATCCTCCTCCTAGAGCTGATATTGTGACCCAAGGTTTTCGAGACCGCAACCATTTGTTACCTTTTATTGCAACTTTGGATTTACCTGATTGGTCATGCCTTACGAACGATCCAATTTACTATCTTTCGTATTGGCCGCCAATACCTAATAAGTTGCCCAGTGATATCCCGAAGTTTGAGGGTAAGCTAGGAGAAGATCTGTCAAATCATGTGATGACTTATCACCTTTGGTGTGCATCTAATTCCATTATAGATGATTCAATTCGCTTACATCTTTTTCAATGCACTCTAATTGGTCTCACTGCCAAGTGGTACATTGAGTTACCACGAAGCTCTTTTTACAATTTTAGTCAGTTAGCCACTTCATTCTTAAATCATTTTCAGTTGCCTGTCAGATATGACAATGGCACAGAATTATTAACTTCATTAAAGCAGTCAACGTCCACATATATTTTAGATCATATTCATGAATGGCAACATCGACGACGTTTAGTGAAAGTTTTTATCCCAGATCAAATTTTGGCAAAATGGTTTGTTAAATCATTATTACCTAAAATCACTGAGGATGTAGCTAAGGAAAGAGTTGTCACTGAAGAGAAAGTAATTGCTCAGGCTCAGTACCTTGACCTCATTTATATGCAGTTGGGTACTTTACACGAAAAAATCCCCGATCTTCTGAAACAAAATCAAATAATTGTAGCTCCTTCAGGGTCTCATGCCGTTGATGGTATGATTGGTTCAGTTAGTACCAAAAGTAAGAAGAAATATGCAAAAAATTCTTCTCCTATTATAGCTTTACCATATTCCCCGACAAGAGAATCGTTCACTGAAATTCCTACCGATATTCATGTCGTAGAATCATCTATGGCCAAATTAAAATCCGACGCTAAAAAGAAGGGAAGAAGAAAAATAAACAAAACTAAAAAGAGAAACCAGATAAAAATGAACCTACTGATGAGAAACGTAAACCTTGCCATCCTTGTCTCATTTGTGACGAGGAGAATTTTACAAGAGATTGTCCACATCGAATTGAGGTTTCGAAAATCATCAAAGGTTCTCAAACGCTTGCTGTCTTGAAGGATCCTTTTCCTAATCAAGATAGTAAGATTATAGGTTCTTCCTCAAATTCCTCAGAAGAACCAATTATGATGATGTCCCATGTCAGGATTGCGACGCGATCGCAAGATTATGGTAGTAAGAATCCTATTGGTGGTAAGGAAGCAGAATCTTCTAATTCAAACCCATCAACTTTAACTCCTTCTGGTTCTGATCTGCTACAGATCGAGAAACCTATCCCAGAATTAGTAATCAAACCGCCTGCTAAAGGTATACTTCGAAAGTCAGCTTTCAATCTACATACAAGAGCTACTCAGAACTATAACATTGTTGAAGATTTAGCTATTTCCCCTTCGGCAATGTCAGCTTTGGAGGTGCTGCAATCATGCCCAACACAACATAAATTGCTATTGTCTGCTATAGGAGTTGTTGATATTCAGGATTCCAACCTTATAATATTCAATTTAGAGAATAGTACACCTCGTCTACCTCATCAAATGGCTTTTAAGATCCTAGTGTTAGTCGAAAACAGACCTTTCTTTTGGACTGTGATTGATGAGGGAGCTTCTATGTGTATTATGTCAATTCAGTGTTGGAGATCGCTTGGTACTCCTACACTCAATCAATCCTCGACGATTCTAAAGGCTTTTGATGGCCGATGGTCTCATCATTTTGGCATTTTGCAGGATTTACCTATAGGGGTGGAAGGAAAAACTGTAAATCTAGATGTGGAAGTGGTTGATGCCCCTCTAGATTACAACCTTCTATTGGGTCACAATTGGTCTTACGCTATGACTGTTGTTGTTTCATTGATCTTTCAGCTTATTAAGTTTCCTCATAATGGAAAGATAATTACAATAGACTAGTTAAATTATTTTTCATTCGACCCAGCCTCTTTTGATAGTATCCAACATGTCAGGAAAACAAATATCCCTTATAAGGATGTTGGGGTGGGATTGATTAAAGATTCTAGTTTACTAGGAACTTTTTCATTTCCTCCTCCTAACGTATCGGCTTCTTTTGCAACCACTCATATGATTTCATTGAACACTATTTATTTTGGTGATCCTTGAATCATACCTTCCGATTTTGAGATGGACCCATTTGGTGATGCAATGCCCTTGAGTCCCTTTAAAGTTTCTTATCATGGTGTACAATTGTTTTCCGACTCTTGTTCAAGAAAAATCGATCCAATGAATGTGGTCCATGGGGAGTCACTTTCAATCTCAACCTTAGATTCAACAACTCTTTCTGAGCTTGTTCATACTGATGAGCAAATTTGTGAACTTTTGTCTATTGATGATTTACCATGGGAAGATCTTCATCATCGATCTTCGTTTTTACTTGAGCTTGATCATTTTGAAAATGATTTCTCATCTACTTTTAGCACTGATTATGTCAAAGAACCATAGAATCCATTGCAACATCCTGATTCTGAGTTGAATTTGGGAAATATTTCTCGAACGATTCCTATTGACATTTCAGTGAAACCCAGAATTATAGAAAACATTCATATAGGTGCTTCCTGTACGGACGAGGAAATCCAAACTTATAAAGCCCTATTTCAAGAATTCTGTGATGTGTTTGCCTGGTCATATGAAGAAATGCCAGGAAACGATCCATCAATTGTTGTCCATCAAATTAAAACTTACCTGGATGCTAAACCTATCCGACAATGTTTGTGTCAGATACATCCAAGAAAAGATGCTGCTATTAAAACTGAAGTTGAGAAATTACTTCGAGCAGGTTTCATTTATCCAATTCCTTTTATAGATTGGGTATCGAATATTGTTCCTGCTAACAAAAAGCAAGGAATGATAAGAATATGTATTGATTATAGGGATATTAATCAAGCTTGTCCTAAAGACAATTATCCAACCCCCTATATCGATCAAATTATTCATGATTGTGCAAGGCAGTGAAATGTTCTCCTTTATGGATGGTTTTTCTGGTTACAATCAAATTAACATACTCCCTGCTGATCAACCTAAAATGGCTTTTATTTGTCCATGGGGGACATTTTCTTATTGCAAGTTACCTTTCGGATTGAAGAACACCGAAGCAACTTTTTAGAGGGCTATGTCTTACGCATTTCATGACATCAAGCACATTGTGTGGCCTTATCTCGATGATTTACGTACTCATTCATTACATGGAGCCGATCATCTCACTCATTTACGAGCCATCTTTATGAGATGTAGGCATTATTGAATTAGGCTGAATCCACACAAATGTGTTTTTTGTATAGCAATGGGTCGTTTACTGGGATTTGTTGTCTCAAAAGCTGGCATTCGTGTCAATCCCTCGAAGGTTGAAGCTATTGTTAAATTACCTCCGCCTTCGACTCTTTGCCAACTCCAAAGTTTGCAAGGGAAAGCAAACTCTTTACATCGTTTCATTCCTAACTACGTCGAGATAATGAAAGGTTTTACCAAGTTGTTGAAACAGAATACTCCATTCATTTGTGATGAGATAGCTAACAAATATTTTGATGCACTTAAACACGTGTTGACCCATGCATTGTTATTGCATCCTCCCAACTACAACTAGGACTATTTTTTGTACCTCGTCGCTTCTCATTCCACCATTGGGATGGTTTTAGTTCAGGAAGATGAATTCAAAAATAAACATGTGATTTACTATCTTAGTCAAACTTTGAATTTGATTGAGCATAAATATTCGCATGTGGAGAAATTAGCCTTGGCAGCTGTTCAAGCTGTTCAAAGATTTTGTCACTACATCTTGTTACGCAAAACCACGGTAATTTCTGACTGTAACCCTATGACATATATTTTGACTAAAAAATTGCTAGGGGGCAAGTATTTCAAATGGATAGTTATCCTGCAAGAATTTGACTTGAAATTTGAAAAATCCAAGGCAAAGAAATCTTTGGTTTTTTCGGAACTGATGTGTGATTTCCCGCGTATTGATACTAAAACTGTGGTGGAAGAACCCATTGCGGATGAATCCTTGTTTCTTATCAGTACTCTTGATCCATGGTATGGAGATATAATTGTCTATCTCCAAACCCAATCTTGTTGGCCTGAAATCTCACAATATCAGCGAAGGAAAATATGTTTCCAATCCCAACAGTACAATATTATTGGAGATACACTATGTCGTCGTGGAGTGGATTCTATTTTCTGACGTTGTCTAAGTCATGAAGAAGCTAAAAAGGTTTTGCATGACTATCACTCTGGAGCATGTGGCGGTCATATGTCTGGGTATGCCACAGCCCAAAAGATATTTCGCGCTGCTTATTTCTGGCCATCCTTATTTAAATATTGTATCAATGCAGTCCAAAAATGCCATAATTGCCAAATTTTTTATCGAAAGATGTGTGCTCCACCTGCTCCTCTCCACCCTATAATTGCCTTCGGTCCTTTCGCAAAGTGGGATATCGACTTCATTACATGTAACCCTCACTCGGCCGAGGGGCATGCGTATATCATCCTTGCGGTAGATTATTTTACCAAGTGGGTCGAGGCGATGCGTACATTTTCAGTAGATAGCAAAACTGTTGCAATTTTCATTTTCAATCATATAATTTCTAGATTCAGTGTCCCTCAAGCGATTATTACTGATCACGGAAGTCATTTTCCAAACATCATGATGACTGAACTAATAGATCAACTTAGCCTGCGTCATAATAGTTCTACTACATATTACCCTCAGGCTAATGGTCTGGTTGAAGCAACCAATAAAGTTCTAGTCACTATGATCCAACGAATCATTGGTATTCATCAGTTGAATTGGCATAACATGTTATTTTCAACACTTTGGGCATACCGAACTTCATTCAAAACATCAACTGGTTTCACTCCTTTTCAACTAGTTTATGGGTTGGAAGCAGTGCTACCCATTGAATGTGAAATCCCATCATTGCAAATAGCCATAGAATTACTCCCAGTGATTTGCGAAGAGGACAAATGTTTGTTGTACTTAGCTCAACTAGATGAGAATCGATGTGATGTTGCATTAGCAATTGAGACTCATGCAAAACAGATAAAAGCTCAGTACGACCAAAATGTTACACCTCGTAATTTTTCAGAAGGAGACCTAGTTTTATTATACAATCAAGCAAACGATAAGCTAGGGACTGGAAAATTTGTACCCATGTGGCATGGTCCTTTTGTTGTTAAGCGAAAGCTAGCAAAAGGGGCCTATGAATTAGTAGATTTTGATAGTGTCGCTTTAAGTAGACCCAGAAATGGGCTTTATCTGAAAAGATATTATGCTTAAAGTGTGGTGTGGGGATTTTTATTAGAATAGCTTCTTTCTAATTGGTGTGTTGTAGATTAGAAAGTGTGCCTAGTTTAGAGAGTGTTTTTTGTTGTGTGTGGAGCATGATTGTTCAGAGGTCTTTGTTTCAGCCGGATGTATACCCCAGGAAGTTTTGTACACCCCTCCACGCGGGGGTCCAGGGGGGCCCATCCCCCCCGACTGGGGGGTCCGGGGGCCAGCAGTCCCCTGGCGGGGGCTCGGGGGCAGCGCCCCCGAAGCTAAAAACAGATGTAAATTTGCCTTTTAAAAGTATAGCAATTTCTAGTCAATCTGAGCCGTTCATTAGGCGGATGATCTGACGGTAGAACTTATGTTTAGTTTAGGGTTTTTTGCCCTAGAAGGCAACCCCTCTCTTTGTATGAGGGCATTGTATTTGAGGCGGAGATAGAGGTGTATTCTGTGTGAGCGGGAAACAAAGAGGTGAGACTGTGAGAGAAAACAAAGGATATTACAGCGGCTTTGCTGTAGGTTGTGTCTCTTCATTTTGGATAATAGAAAGGAAGGACTGGCTGTTCGAGGTGGACGTAGCCCAAACTGGGTGAACCACGTATATCTGTGTCTCTCTTGTTTTGTGCGTTTTTTGTGTTTATATTTCTGCAATATTTTATGTGTTCCATTGCTTCGTAATATATAATTTTCTAACATAAATCACAATCGTCAATTTCAAGTGAAGTTGAGATTTAATCTCAATCACCAATTACTTTGGAGATTAGGATTGTTGGTTTAGTTATAACTAAAACTTATAAAAAGAAGTTTGGGTTAATGGAGACGACACATTATTGAGCACGCGATATAGTGAAATAAGTGAGGGTCTCAATGATTAGGTGGAGAAAGGAATTCACTAAAGTGTGCAAACTTGTCAGAGGAAAAATAACACGAGTATTTGCGGGAAGGAGGAAACCTAACAACAAAAAATCAAGGATTGATTTTTAGTAGCAGATCCAACCCACACATGTGGAAGAACTAGGTAGCAATGCACAACTATGAGTATGACAAAGGTACAATGCACAACAGATGCAATTGTATAATAAATTGTAGGGGTAAGTTTGCATATTTGGGTTTCCTCAATGATATCAGAGGGCCATGTTAGTGTTGGCATCTTCATCCCTCTATCAGTGATCAAAATTCTCTTGTTGCATTTCATTTTAGGTGTCTCATCTGATTAGCTGCATTCCATTAGGATCATGGATCATCTGATGGTAGTGGCATTTTATAAATTTTTCCCTCATGATCTTTACCTGATGGCCCATTTTCAAGTCATTTACAGTCATTTTTGTCTTTACATCTGCAAAAAGTCATTTTTATGGTTTTAGGTCTCATTAGGTCTAGGGTTTGTCCTCAAGGTCTTATAAAAGCTCAATAATGGTCATCAATCACATGAGGAGGTCAAATAAAGTCTCAGCAACAAAAATTTCAATAATCACATGCTCAGTGATGGATTTCCTCAAAACCCTGTTTTGAGGAAAAATAGAGTTTTTATATTTTATGTAATTTCATTTTTCCTATATGTAATAATTCTAAGATGCAGCCCTGGTCACTTTGCCAAGCTCCTACATTCTAGCTCCTACGAAAGAGTCAAAAAATCAAAACATTTAGTCCATCAAAGGCAAAAAGCAGTCAAATTGCCAAAACAAAGTTTTAAAAAGTAAGTGAAAGACAAACATTACAAATTGGGTTTTTATAAGTGAAAAATTAAATTGGTGGGTATATAAAGTCTTTTTCATGTCAAAGAGCTCATTTGTGTCCAAAGAGTGAATGAGAACAAGTGCTAAAACGTATTTTCGAGCCTAAGGAGCGAATTTGCAACCAAACTGTGAAAATTTTGAGGCGAGGCGCACCTGGCCAGCGCGGCGCATATAGCGCAGGTTTTACACTGAATTTATAACTGGCGTGATGCACCAGTGAGGCGCGATGCACCTATTAGCGGGCGTGGCGCACCAGTCTTCTGAGTTCAAAATTCATCCAAATCACCTCATCTGCCTCCAAACTTGCAAATTCCTCATTCCACAAGTAAGTTAACAATCCCAAGTGCCATTGTGAGGGTTTTTCATCAGTTTTTATGGTGTTTCAATAGGTAAAAAGAAAATCCTATTTCCTTGCACAGTCAATTGAAAACGCTACCTAGGGTTTGCAAAATTACAGTTTTTGTTGTCTAATTCCCATCCTACCAATTTCACATCCCATCACTACAATTTCATTCACCTCTTTTCTCCTTCCCTCTTTCACTTACACTTACCTATTCCCCCTATCCCCAAAACTGAAAACCATAATCCCTAGCCTCACTTATCCCAAAACCTAATTCACATCCCTAATCCCTAAATATCATTCCCCAAAACCTTGTCATTCCCAAAAACCCTACAAGCAACATCCCAACCCCTCATTCACAGTCCCTATCATCAAATCCCTGTCATTTAGCAGCAAATACCTATTGTCTCTATAAAATCTCTTTATACTCATCTAAGAAACATCAAAAAATGGCAAACTTGGAGTCAAATTCATCTTATGACAGAAAAAGGGAAACAGTAAGTGACTCCTCCAAAGAAATTCATGCACTAAGGAGACCTCACAAGAGTGGAAAACATATTCAGGAGGAGCCCACTACACTTACTGAGTTGTTGGCTTGCCCTCTTGCTGTAGTATGCTTCAAACATCAATCCTGCTATCAATTTTGTGAGATGGTGGAAAGAGTCAAATACCATCATGAGCTGGCTAGATTGTTTGTCCTCCATCTTCACAATGGTCAGGTCAATTTGGCAGGTGTTACATTCACTTTGACACCAAAATCTATAGCTGAAGCAACAGGTATTCCGAATGTGGGTGAATAGTGGAACAAGGGACAACTGGTGGAAAAAGAGCATTAAGAGCCTTATATCAAGGTTGGTTTTCAGAGGCAGATTAGTACAGTTTTCCCTTTCAGGTATCTTCAGGACACATATGTTCCACTGATGAAGCTCATAATTAAATATTTCAGCTGTGAAGGTAGATTTTCTCACCTGTATGCCTACCACAACCGATTATTGATGCATTTTACTAGGGCGAGGATGATGAACCTCCCCTATTTCATGTGCCGAAATATTGAGAAAATGACCACATTTATGAAAAGAAAGCCCCCTCATCAGCAGTACAACAACATTTATCACTTTGCACTAATCAAGATTATAGTGTTGCATCAGTTGAGCTTGCTGAATGTTTCATGGGATGATTTCATTTGTCATGAGGTTTTCACAAGCTCTCAAGTGCCCCCATCAGTTTTTCATGAGGCAGGAGAGCCTTCACATCAGTAAGAGGTGCATGAGACTCAAACCACTAGTGTGCCAGTGTTTGTCACTTACCAAAAGGGCACAAGGAGATTGTTTGCAGCAGCAAAGCGAGTACTATCTCCACCCGGGGTGGAAAGGGTCTCGTTTTCTTCAATAGCAAAGCAGGTATAGGATAAGGGTAAGAATCCATTGCATGATGAGGAGCCTTCAGAAGGTCAAGAGATAGATTTCATTCTCATTCAGGATGATGATGTTGATTTGGGCCCCCAAAGCTCAAGACTGAAAGAGATCATCCAAGAACAAGAAGCGGATATTCATGCCTTAGCTCTTAACCTAGAAAGAGCTAAGTGGATTATAAACTATCTTGAGCAAAGAAAAAAGCAGCTAGAGGATCAGCAGACAATCATGGAGCTGCAAACTATAAGAGAAAATCAGCAAGCAGCCAAGAAGAGGAAAATCAAGTTGACACCACTTGAACAAGAAATTGAAGTTGATCATGAATCTTGGCTTGAGAGGGCAAACATGCACTTGGAAAAGATGTTGGAGAAGGCCAAAAAAGAGAAAAATATGTTGAGGCACATGGCCTATCACTATTTGGTGAGAAACAAAGTTTGCAAAGCAAGAATTAGGACTTTGAAGGCCAATTTGAGGAAAGCTTTGAGGAAGAGGAAAGAGCAAGATAAGCTCAAGATTTTTGCTGAGGCTTCCTTAGCCCAACATAGCACTTGATGCAGGACACTCAGCCCAAATTTTAAGAAATTTGGGATGCTTTTTGTCAATTTTGAATTTTTGGAGCAAAACACAGGTTTTTCTGCCTGGTGCGCTGCGCCACCTGGCGCACCCTTTTGCTAGGGACCTCCTTTGGAGGAAAACTCAGCATTTTTGGATTCCTCGGGAAAAAATATGAATGCCCACAAATGGCCAAGAAATTTTGTCAAGTTTTGAGCTTTCAAAAGGGTCAAAAACACCTCAAATATGCCCTTTCTGCCCCTTTTTGGCCACATAGG
This sequence comes from Pinus taeda, assembly GCA_000404065.3. Lineage (NCBI taxonomy): Eukaryota > Viridiplantae > Streptophyta > Pinopsida > Pinales > Pinaceae > Pinus > Pinus taeda. The sequence continues at coordinate 65,511 of APFE030479629.1, forward strand.
AAGTAGTGTTGGGAGAACTCACTTTTGGAGGGGCAAGTGGACACCAAATTTAGAAATTCCACATGTTCTGGAAAGTATACAGATAGACATTTCCAAAAAACCCACTTGGAGAAAATTTCGTGCACGAGAAGGCCTCCAAAATCAGCTGCAAAAAGGCACTATGCACAGGGATAGTGACGCAGCGCATAGGATGAAAAATTGTCATTTTTGCCAAAAAAAACTCTGCTTTTCGCCCAGTTTTTTCTCAGTTTGACTTTTCTCTCTCTCATGGTCAAACTCATGATGTAATTTGATGTAAATTGATGGAATTTGATGTAAAAATGTTGAAAATTCACTCATGGAGGTAGATACATCATGAAAAGGTAGTTTTGAACTGAATGAATCAATTTCCTAGATTTTAGAGGCAAGTTGTTCCACTGCCTACTTTTCAGTTCTTGGTTTAGGTCTTGTTGGAACAACTCCAAAACTCATGAATTCGACCCCTAAATCCTAGCATGAGTTGTTTTTTGCCTATATCTAGTACTTTTTCAGTCATTTGTCAAGGTTGTACTTTTGTGAAAGGTTTGAGTAGCATTGTACATTCATCTCTGTAGTTTGGCAAAGGAATAGACCAGGGTTTGTAGCCTTTTGTGGGATTCTTGTGGAAAATTGATTTGGTATTGTGTCTCCTTATGTAATTCAAGTTTTACATGTGTTTATTTATGCCATTTTCTCTCTTTTTCAGTTGAACTAAATGAATCAAGGATAAGGGTAGAAATCATTGAAGTTGCAGTGCTCTACCTAGGGTTTGTTTGGTTATTTATGCTTTCTACTGTTTGAAGAGGATCCCTGAGACTCTCATGCCCTCTCCAACTCCTCACCAGTCCTAAGACTCTCCATCTCATTCAATTTCAAGTACTAAACCATTTGCCTACCTCGCCCCACAGAAACCTCTGCAAAACTGAGTCCATTCCCCGGATCCAAATCTGCCTTTCACTTTTGAGCCAGCGAAACATCATCAAATTCAATCAAACTCTTCTGAGCATATAACTAGCCTAAAATTAGTCTTTACATTAGTCATCTCAAGCTTCATTTGATATATTTTCCTAAGATTGACAAGGAGAGAGCCCTCTCCCGACTTGGTAGGGCTAGCTACTAGGTTAAGCATGGTTTGATGTTACCCTAGATCTTGTCTTTCTCAGCCTAAGGTAGATTTAGGCCCTAACAGGCCATACAACTTCACAAGTGCCCATAATTTTTCAGTAAATTTCTTAATATTGTTGTAGCATGTATTTTCTTAGTCGACATATTTTTGCAAGTTAGGAAAGCCTTTGTAAGCTTGGAAATTTTTTGAATGAAAAGTTGAATTTTTAAGGGAAAATTTTATGCTTTTTGTACAAATGCAATTGGTCATTTAAATTTTTGCTTCCACTAAAAAGTAAATTTTATTCACTAGTTAAAATCCCAATAGCAGATTTTGTTCAACAAGTTGAAAATGAAATTTACCATCAACAAGGATTTTTTGACAAAAAATAATTTGTAATCTATTGGGGTAAATTTAACATAAACAAAAAAGATTTGATCCATATAGTAAACCTTAAAATAGAGAAATGAGATTATGGCCTCAAAATCTAGTAGGTATTGTGAAATACCTCACAAGGTAAGGGTTAGAGTAAGATATAACAATGGGATGGAGGCCACTATCACCTCAGTACTCCACTCCTTTCCCTTTAGTGTAATTTCACCACAAGGGAGGCTTCTCGGTATAAGTCACCTAATAGATATTCTAAGGTAATAGCTCAAATATGACAAATAGAATGGGCTCCAAAAGGGCACTCAAGCTAATAACAAGGATAAATCCAATATGATAAAGAATAACATGCCCTCTAAGGAACCTACAAGGAAGGCATATATCCTAGATTTTGGATGATATGCTACAAAAATGATACACTTATGTGTATATGATCAAGTAAAGACTTTAAAGATAGGTATGATCAATAAATAGGGAGCCACAAGACTTTAAAAATACCTAAGTCGAATCCTTGATACTAGATTACGGTTTCCTAAGGTAGAATTGCCAAGGGTCTATGATGTCATCCCTAGAGATTTTATTCCAACCATGCAAAATGAAATTTTTAAATGTTATGGGGTTCAAACAAGAAGAACAACCTCAAAAAAAGCCAACGCTTCAACCCTAGTTAAATTTAGACTTATGCCCTAGCCCTAGCAACTTACCTTGAAGGGCCAAACTTGGTTAAGAAAGAGAGAAATATGAAGTTTAAATAGTTTTGACCACCTATGTGGAAATTGACGCCTACTAACTACTTGGGTGATGGAGTCTAATAGAAAATTACTATGGATATATCAAACCCTTGGAAGGAATAAGGGGCAAGACCCTAAGTTTCCATTTTTAAAACCCTGGCCGTCATTCAATACATAGATAATATCAACAGAAAATATCTCTAGGAGATTCTCAAGTGTTGAAGGAAATGTAACTAGGTTCGATCTTCATAAATGTAATTTTGATATTTGTACTTATTCAAGAAAAGAAATATTATTTTTATAATATATGTCAATGAGTTTCTTGCTCATTGAAATAGGTCTAGCACTATTTAAAGTGCTATAGGTGAGTCAAATAGTCAAAAGAATAGGTTGAAAACCTTAAGGGCATGTTCTACCTTGTATGTGTATGTATTATGGTCTAGAGAATACCTCCAAGCAAAGTCACAAGCCTCCTCCAAGAAATGACATCATAAAAAGAAGAAATTTGAAGCATAAAAGTGAAGTCAACCTCAAGTCGCCCTAAAAGAAGGAGAAGAATCCTATATATAAGAGTCATTTCACCTCTCCAAGACAACATAATTCATCTCTGAAATCAGTGCAGAAAACAAGGAAGAAAAAGGGTGATCAAATGACAAGAAAGGGAGCCTCTAGTGCAACGTACAAGGATGAATCTACGCTGAAGTTGAAGGGACATTTTTCTAGGGTAGAAAACAGTCACACGTGTGAGAAACATAGCCTCTTCCTGTGGTCATTACAACACTATCATTACAGTCACATAATATCATTGGTTGGGAAATCTAAGAAGGCCTATAAGGCCCCTCACTCAAGCATAGAAGGAGCTCTCTCAATGTTAGGTCCCTATAATACTAGCGATTACCCCATTACTATTGTAGTTGTATCCCTTATTAATATTGTTGTGCCCCTATTGTCCCCATTTTGTTATTACTGTGCCCCATAGAATCCCTCTATTGTTATTTTTGTGCCTTTATATTATTATTGTTAGGTTGGCTCGGTTATATTGTGACTCCTTAGACTCCTATATATAGAAAGGAGGTTTTGTCATTTGAATCATCAAAAAATCATTCATTTGGGTAATGTAAAGGAGGTTTCCCCCTCGAAGAGGCTGAATTCTAAGGCGTTGATCTATCTTTTCTATCTTTTTATGAGCTGGTTTCATAACACTCAAGCGAAGAAGGAAGAGGTCTACATCACAAAAAAAATAGTCACATGTGCGAAGGTAAAGAGGTTGTCCCTGCTATCATAACAACCCTCGACAGTTATAAATGTTCATTGGTTGGCAAAGAGAGTGAAGGGATCACCATAAGGGAAGGGCCTCATTAAAGGTATGTCTTCTAGAGAAAGTATAACAAGAATTACCAACAATTTAAAGAAGAACGAAGTGACAGAAGAAGGAAGACGAAGTGCCAGAAGAAGTGTCGGGAAACAAGGTGCAGAAAGAGGGAAGGACTTGACTTGTGCTTGGAGGATATTCTTTTCAGGGGTATAGGGTTTGGCATTGATCAATAGAAGCTTCAATAAGAGAACTTCACTAAAGGGTGTTCCTCTCAAGAGAAGAGAGGTTTTGGCCCTGGAAGAGAGTCAACAACTTGTGTTCTTGTTTTTATGTTATGGTAGCAGTTTGATGAAGTACGCGCATATGCACTAATAAGAAGAAGAGGAAGAATAATAAGATAATAAGGAAAAGTAAAAATAATCCACAAATTGTTATCAAGTAACGAAGAATCACACTACACTACTTTGCCCTAGATTCTTCAACATCAAGGGGTTCTCAAGATTTTGAATTAAAGCTTGCAACATTTCACCAAAAGTTTCATGTAAAGATATGTGTTTAGACAAGGGATATAGAAACCCTAGAAAAACATACTGAATAAAATAACCAAAAAAATATATTCAACAATAAAAGTACTCACAATATATAAATGAAAAATTATTCATTATCCTAAAATGGTGTCTCCAAAATAAGGACTAGTCTCCAATAGCAAAATATCCACAAAGTTCACATCTCCACAATAGTAACAAGGTAAAAGAGTTAGGTTGAATTCTTCTAGAAAGCTAAAATAGTCCACAAGTGATGATGAAATGGAGCATGAGGTGACCTTTTATTTATATGAGGTGTACGCACATTCTCACACTCTATACAAAAAGGGTCACCAGATTCTAGCAAATATCAAAAGGTACAGGGGGTAGGATGTAGGATGGACTAGCATCACTATGATTTAGGCTTATTCCCTTCTTGGAAGAAATATACATGAGGTTAGAATACCTAAACAATGTACACTTAAAATGCATATTCAAATGTGTCTTCCTAGTCCTAGTCCCCAATAGATTCCAAAACATCATTTGGGTCAATGATCTCAAGCCATATCTCTACACCTACAATTGAAAAACATGTGTCCCTTATGTTATCACTCAATGATCATATCAACTCCTATGTTGGGTCGCCCAAATACCATCTTTTTACAAACCTTTCAATTCACTTTTAAACCATATTTCTCTTTCCCATACCCTTACTTTAAACTATTGTCATGATTACATCGGGTTTAGACTTATTATTTTCCAATGCATATGTTTTGGTGTTTTTGAGTGAATTTATGATTAAATTTTGGAAAAATAACATGTTTTCACTTATATGTGGAAGTGGGATGAGTTCGTGATGTTTGTAGGTGTATTTGAAGACTTCAACAAAGTCATATTTGACCACCAAGCCTCAAATTCGAATTTCGTCTTCAACTCCTTGAAGATTTGGGAGATTCCTTCAAGCATACTTTATGGAGAAGAATTATGGAACTTTTGATATTTTGATAGGATTCCTTATCAAAGATATTAGATATTTGTGAGAGGATTTGTAGAGATGTTACTTGCTAAGCGTTAGCATATGGTTGTAACCACATGAGACATTTGTGGATTTATAAGAGATTTGTGGATCTCAGATCTTTGTTAGTTATCTCAATTTTATGTATAAATAGGAGTGCCTCCATTCCTAGAGGAGAACTCTTGGAGCAAGTATCCAACTTATGATGGAATAGAATAAAGCTTCATTTTACATAAATTTCCATTCTATAGTTTTAGATGTAAATTTCTATAATCATTTAGATTTTGGACTTGATCTCATTTCAGTGATTAAGTTTGGATAAAGAAGGACAAATCGGGCCTCCAAGTATGAGCCTCTTCTTTGTGGATTTGGATTGAAATCTCTTTCTATGCATTCATTTCCTCTTGCTTTCTTAAATCAATTGTTATGCTTTATGGTGTGCTTGGTTTTAGTTGAAAAAGAAATCAAAGGAAGGACAACCATGATCTCTAGATATAGAGCCTCTTATGTGTTGATTCTGATTCAGTTAAAATCATTATTTTCTTATTTATGCATGTAGATCAATTTTTCATGGATTTACAGAATAGTTTGTCACTTTGATCTTAGGAGAATTGAGCTCACTCCAAATGGATCAATGAAGCATTTTAATTCATTACAAATAGTTGTGAATATTGGTTAGATTTATATGTTGTGTTATAATCTTGATTTTTGATAGGTCTTGTGAAACATTATGAAGAGACCACCTGTAAGGGAGCTTAATGTTTTCTGGCCTACAAAAACCAAGTTTTCTTAGCTTATAGTCAGTTGCCTACTCCTGCATATATTTTTCTGGCATCATCACAAGCGTACGAGTATCCCTGGTTGATATTTTAATGAAAGCAATTTAAGCAATTGAATTTCCCAACATCCTCAAAAATTCCTCCCAACTCTACAATCTTGTTAGGTCCCTATAATACTAGTGATTCCCCTATTACTATTGTCATTGTAGCCCTTATTGTCATTATTGTGCCCCTATTTTCTCCATATTGTTATTAGTGTGCCCCATAGAAACCCATTATTGTTATTGTTGTGCCCTTGTGTTATTACTATTATGTCGGCTTGATTATATTGTGACCCCTTAGACTCCTATATATAGAAAGGAGGTTTAGTCATTTCAATCATCCAAGAATTTTTCATTTGTGTAATTTAAAGGAGGTTTCCCCCTCAAAGAGGCTAAATTCTAAGGTGTTGATCTATATTTTTTGTCTTTTTGTGAGCTGGTTTCATAACATTTGGTATCAGAGCTTTGGATTCTAGGGTTTTGTTGCTCCAAACAGGTCATTGTGGCATTTTCACCAAAACTTTTTTTTTCTGTGACGTTTCAGAAGCTAAAACAAAAACCAATTTGATCCGAAATCATTCTAAACTTCGGTTCCAAATTTCAGAGCTTGTCTCGCTATATTTTCATAGATATGATATGAGGAAGTTAGGGTTTTTGTAGACTCCCGAATTACATTCCAAATAGGTGACCTGGGGAAAATCGTCATAAATTTTTTTGTTGGCTTATATGGGCCTGACCCAGGTTCGAAAGAATTATTTAGCCAAGCAAATCCCGTAGCTACCGGCCCTTTCGGCAACAGCCCGCGTAGCGCGGATTGAGGTCTCACCCAAGCTAGCAGAGGAGGGTGCTGGAAACATGTTTCTACACCCTGGGGATGTCTGGATGTGGTTTGAGAGGTTCGCGCACCGTCTTGTAGCTTTGTGCTGCGCTAGATCCGTGGAGATCTAGTTAATCTTAACTTTCCCTTACTGCGTTGATTACAGATCTTGTTTATTCGAGTAATTATTATAACCCAGATCTATTTAGAGAGGTCTTTAAGCAAACATTTACTTCTTTCATTTAGTTCACATATTAATATTAAACCCAATTCTTAAGTACTCAATAAACATATGCGCGTAGATCAAAACAGCTTCATTAACCATAAAAGAACAAATTTACGATAGTTCAAATTAACACAGAATTCAGAAGAACTTATCTATATTTCCACTTATTAACCTTACATCTAGATCTTCCGTGCGCACTCAGTTGCAAGGGTCCGTGCACACAGCTGCGGACTCTTCCAAGCCTCTGCGCACACAGCTGCAGAGCCTCTATCCTCTACCCAAACCCTTGACTCGGACTTACAGACACTCTCAAAATTCACCCATTACATCTCAAATCTCCAAAATCATACCCAAAACTTAGCTACTCTACCCATAGAGCCTCGCTCTATTTATACCTTTCCATGGACCGCGATCCATAGGCAGGCCAACTCAACCTACATTTCTTTACATTATTTTGGGCGGACTACCCTTTTGACTCGACCTCTTACATTTCGCACTCCGCATACTTCGAAGTTTTTACAATAGTTTAATCCTAATTTCTAGGCTTTCTGTCCCAAAACCGTTATGCGGGACCTCCGCTACCCAAAAGTCCCCCAACACAATTATCGTGACTCGTCCCGAGTCACTCATTGGTGTGGCACGACGCGTTGTCATTGCTTCACAGTTCACCTCCCTCTGAGTGACGCTCATCGTCCTACTACTTCGTCGTTGTCCCCTACAATGCTTCGTCCGACTCCTGCTTCAGTGTTTTTACTACTTCTTCCCATCGATGATGCTCATTCTGCTCTGCTCAGTTAACATAGAACACCCCCTGATACAATCTTAGTTCGAGCGGGGAAGCCTCAAACGGGACCTCCTTGTACCTCCACAGCCACTTCCAACCGTCGTATCTTCGCATCGCACTACCTGTTGTAGCATGTGTTGCAATTTTGCGAAACCCTTGCTGCTATTCGGGAGATCTCACTGCTTATCATTTTTCAGAGACGCCATAGTAACTTCGTTCTAACCCGTGGTCTCCATTTTCCCATCTTTTCGCTAAATTGTTGTAGCTTGCTGACCTGCCCATGGATGGGGTGATGGCATCTGGACCACTTCTGCTTCGTGTCTTCTCGTTTCTGGTACATCCCCTAATGTTGAAGCTACAAGTTGTGGGATGCCCATGGTTGTCAACACCGTGCTCCAGAGATAGTCTTGTTGCCTTCTTGGCCATGTTACCACCTGCAGGCTTACTCCTTGTGCAAAGATAATAAACAGTGCCATGTCAAGAATCAGCATATGCTTTGTGGAAGTGTAAGTCGCCTGGTAGTTGTTCCACAGTGTTTTATAAGTGAGTTAAATTTCAAATGCCTGGATTGTCACCTGTTCCAGTGTCCCCGTGTAAATTCTGCAATAGCTCATGCCACGTCTGGCTCGTACACCTTCTCTTAATTGCCCGCTGCCCGCTCCCTTTTGCCATAATGCAGACATCATGTCATGAATAGGGACCTGTACAGTCACCTTTGCTCGGAGCAATGCAACAATGTACTTCTGATCGTACAGTTGCGGTCCTGATGATGGGCCTGATTGACGCGGATCCTGGCACTCACGCCTCTTTTTTCCAGATTGCTTTATTATCCCGCGCTCTCTTTCAACTAGCTGGAGTGGTGAGACTATCCCTCAAATAGTTAGTCAGGCAGTCGGCCCGCCTGTATAGAGCTTCAGACGGCTGCCATTTACTCGGCCTAGAAAGGGGTCCCCATTGAGTTTGGCAAGCTGAACCGCACCCCCATCGATAACTTCTTTGATGACGTAAGGTCCCAACCAATGCATTTGGAGTTTGCTAGGGAACTTCTCGAATTTACTGTCGTATAGCAATACTAGATCATTTTCCTTGAAGGTGTGCACCTTGATATGGCGATCATGCCACGCTTTTTCCTGCTATTTTTGCACTTGCTGATGGAATCCAACCAAAAATCGTTCCTCCTCCATTTCTTCAAGCTGTGCGAGCCTTTCCTTCAAATCCCCACGGTCTGCCATACCTGTGATTGTCGGGATCTGCAGACTAGGCACAATATATTCCATAGGCATGATGGCCTCCTTGCCATAGACTAACCGACAAGGTGTTTGGCCCGTCAATTTCTTGCACGTGGTTCGATATGCCCATAGCACAGTAGGGATGCGCAAGTCCCAGTCATTTTGTCATGCATTACAGACCTTGGTCAATGTCGTCTCCAAGATTTTATTGAATGCCTCCATGGTTCCATTTTCTTGCGGGTGGTATGGTGTACTTTGTTAATGATATATTTGGAATTCCTCAGTGAGTGCGCTGATGCTTTCATTCAGAAAGTGCGTTCCCTGATCGCTCATGAGAATTTTGGGACAGCCAAACCTTGTGAGTAAATTCTCGAACAAAAACTTCATAGCTATTGTAGCCGTGAAATCCTTAACCCGTTGTGCCTCGGCCCATTGGGTTAAATAATCTGTTGCGGTGATGATATAGCGTGCAACTGTTTTTCCTCATGGCTCAATAGGTCCTACAAAGTCGATTGCCCACTTTTCGAAGGGTTGTAGCGTCATCTGTGGTTGGAGTGGTATTTCATCTCTCCGTGATGGTTTCCTCATTCGTTGACAGACGTCGCAGGCCCGGCAGTGAGCATTTGAATCTTGATGCAGAGTGGGACACCATAATCCTACGCAAAGTATCTTCTGGGCTGTGGTGTGACCTGCATAGTGTCTGCCAGCAACCCCTCGTGGGCTTCAGCCAAGATCTGTCCTCACTCGAACTCTGGGACATACCAACGCAGAATCTCATTGTTGCCCATTTTGTAGAGGTGTCCCACAATCACGATGAAGTCTGTTGTGCGTATCACCATTTCCTTCTTCTATTGAACGGAGTATCCCTACGGCGTGGTCCCAGTAGTTAAGAAATGGATTATATCTTCAAAATGACCATCCGTTGCATGCACCACATATAGCTGAGCATCCGGAAGTCCATCTTCTAGATTTGTGGGTTCTTCACCAATCTCAATTTGGGACAGGTGATCTGGGCCTGCATTTAGATGTCCTAGCTTGACAACAACCTTGAAGTCATACTCCTGGAATAACAACAACCATCGACAGATACGCCCCCCAACACAGGCTTATTCACGAGGTATTTTAACACCGAGTGATCGGCATACATCTTAAAGTGACCTCCCAGTAGATAATGGCAGAATTTTTGAAGTGCGTATACCATCGCTAATCCCTCGCGCTCAGTATTGGAATAGTTCTTCTCAGCTTTTGACAACTGGCGACTTGCGAATGTAATCAGGTGGTCAATTCCCTCCACTCCTGGTTGTGTAAGTATTGCCCCTAAGGCGATACATGATGCGTTGACATGCACATGAAATTCGACGTCCCATTTTGGAAAGACCAATATAGGGGTCGATGCCATCTTTTCCTTAAGCATCTCCAGACTTTTGTTACATTCCTCATTCCAGCAATAAGTAGCGTCCTTCTTCAGTAATTGTTCCATCGGAGCCATGATCTAAGCGTAGCTTTTAATGAACTTTCGATAGTAGCCTGTGTGCCTTAGTGTGGCGCGTAATTACTTGACACTACACGGCGCTTGTAGATTGAGTATGACGGTGATCTTCACCGAGTCCACCATCAAGCCTTGTTTACAGACCACGTGGCCTAGCAGGTTCCTGAACTGGACAAGGAAAGTACACTTCTTGAGATTCGACGCAATCTGGTGTCATCGACAAGTATCCAACATTAACCGTAAGCTCGCTACATGCTTCTTGACGAGTCCAAACACAGTCTGGTCCTCCAGATAGACTTCTAAAAACTTGTGTATAAATTCTTTGAATGTTGCGACCACTATTCGTGAAAATATCGCTGGTGCATTCTTCAGACCAAAGGGCATCACCATGTACTAAAAGCAACCCCATTCGGTGGCGAACATCATTTTACTCCTATCTTTTGGCACAATCTTGATCTAGGGGTATCCTGAGAACCCATCCGTGAACGAGTAAGCTTCTTGCCCCCCCCCCACATTTTCTAGTACCTCATCTGTAAATAGTGTTGGAAATGGGTCGTTCACGCAGGCATCATTGAGCTTCCTGAGATCCACGTAGATCTGAATCTCGCCCTTATGTTTCTTTTCCTACACAACCATTGGACTTACCCAATCAGACTCCTTGACAGGCTTACTGATTCTTGTTGCCAGCATCTTGTCCAGTTCCTTTCGGACCTTTGCATTATTTTTTGGATTCAATTGGTTGGACCGCTGCTTAACTGGTTTTGCGTCTGGCTTCAATGTTATATTCATCACTCCCAAGTCCCCTAGGATCCCTTTTAGTTCCGTGATCTTTGCTGGAAACAAGTCTCGATATTCACGAAGCAATTCGATGACCTTTTCTACTGTAGTGTCGTCCCAATAGTCCCCGAGCATTGCATACTTCGGTTCTGCTTCGATTCCTATATTGACTTGTTTTGTTTTTAACAGCACCATCATATCATGATCTTCGATTTTGGGTCCTCACACCTCACAGCTTCCCTTTGATTTCGAAATATTGACATTTCGTGGATCATCCTCATCATCTTCTACCTCAACATTATAGCATGCGAGGGCTTGGCTCAGCTGCCGTGACCAGTCAGGTTGCACAAGTTCAACTAGTTCTATTGGTGTCTTGAGAATGGCGGCCTTTACCAGCTAGAGTGCTTCATCTACAGGATCCATCCATTGATATTCAAAGAGGAATGTCGCTAAGAACCCTTTGCGCAAGATATCCCACTCGCTTATGTCGTGTTGGAGCTCTACTTTAGTAGACCAATTTCTGGGAATGACATCCAGGTTGTGATAAAATAAGTGCTCCCATTCTGGTTGAGGTTCCTCTTCGTAGGCTTTGCTCCATCTGGTAAGGTGTAGGCACAGGTCATCACGTCCATCGTATTTCTCTATTATGCGTACTTCCGGCTTCCCAAATCTGATCTTCATCATACGCCTACAGGCACGCCAATCTTCGAACATTCCTTCATGTGTGCCCCACCATCACGCATGTGTCACACGCAGTGCCCATTTCATCGCATCAAACTGTTGGTGCTCTGGTACTACGATTTCATATTTGGTCATAAATTCATCTACCATCGTCAACCCATCATACTTTTTCAATTCACGATCCTAGGCCTTTACATAGTACAATGATTTTGTCACCATGTTGCAGTGTAGCGTGGTTACTCTGCTCAACCAATTGCGCCACCGCTCGTCTTCCTCATCTGAATCACCAGTGCCAAATTCTCCATCCCCTTGTGATATTTTTCTATCCTCCACTGTCTTGACCCATCCTTGCTCCTGGGCAATCATTCTGTAACTACAATCTTAGTCGTCATCGTTGTGCACCGGTTCGAGGTAGCACGGTCCTTCAGCTGGATTTAGCAAAATAACGATGTGGAGCACCTTTGTTTCAAATATCATTGTCCTCTTCTTTAGATTGATAACTCCGTTCATGTTGGTGGCCCAATCTATTCCTAACAGTGCAGGATAGGGCGTATTTTCATCCATGAACTCAATAACTTCAAAATTCGTGTGGGCACTGGTGCCATCAAGGTCTACTGTCACTCCTTGCAACCTTCCCATGGGTAGCACTTTCTGTTGATTTTCCATCCGTAATTGGATAGGAGACCATTGTAGTGTAGGCTTACCCATGCGCTCCCATGTCTGTTTTGGCAATACGTTGGCATCTGAGTCCAGATCCAAAATGACCTGCTCCATCTCATATTTGTCAATCTATGCTGTTAACCACATTTCCCTTCCGGTCCGCGATGTATGTCTTCCCAACTTTCGAATGACGTGAGGCTCATTCAACCCTGTGCACCTATTTACCAACTCCTGTAAGCCTTTAACCACCTTGTTGTCGCAAAGCAACTTCATACATGTCTCTAAAAAGGTAGTTATCATCGAGGGATCCTTGTCTATCTCGGGTTGATCCCTATTACCTGGGGTAGAGACCTCTGCGAAGCTCCCCTGAGCTTCCCGATACATCCCTTTATTGCCTCTTGGGTTCTGTCCATCCGCTCCTATGGCCGTGCCACTCCTTAGCATCATGTTGACCTTGGGATCTTTCTCACGGCGTTCGGACCTCATCATTTGCACATTTTGGGTCGTTGTTGGTTGCGCTGCCCTCTTTTCCCAGATTTGTGCTATCAACAAAGGACAGTCTAGCAGCTCATGATCGAATTGCTCACCATAGCTACATGAAATTTGGGTTGGGTTGGTACAATCTTGCGTGTAATGTCCTGGTCCTCCACAGTTGTAATAGATTAACTACCCGCGACCCCTTCCAAGTCCCATTCTGCCCCATCCTCGACCGCGCCCTTGGAACCCACAGTGCATAATCACCGCGGCTGGATCCTAACTTCGCACCTTCGTCTGTATTCTATAGGCAAATGATTGATCCATCAGCATTTGATAGCTATGACAATCCCTTTCTTCGTGGCCCACTGCTCTACAAAAGTTGAAAAAGAGCTGCTGGGGGTTCTGGTTGTATTTTGGTAATAGATGACAATTATCAGTGTTGTGCTTGCCTCCCACCTGATAGATTGCGCACCAGAGCGGGGTGGTTGTGCTTGGCCTTGCCTGTGCCTGTGGTCGCAATGGTGTTGGTCCCCCTGTTACCACAAAATTCACTGAGACCGAACAGTGATCTTTATTGTGTCCATGGCTCTTACACCTTACACACCATACTTTCTCTCGGACCTCTGAGCATGGGGTCTGTTCTTGTTTTAACTTCTGCATTTCCAACCATAAATTTTGGACCTGCGCTTGAATTTGCTGAACTCCCAACCCTGGGTCTAGTATTGGGGTTTCGTGCAACCGCATTGCTGCCTCCAGCGCTTCAGCTTGGGTTGAGATCTTTTGTTGTAACAAAGTTGACTTTAGATATGGCATTAATGATGCGACGAACCAAGTGCAATTTTGTTCATCTGTCAGTGTCATGTTGGCCTCGCGGATAGCGCTTTTCAACCTTTGATCCAAATCCCACGGAGTTTCACCCGACATTATTACAATTTCTTTGAATCCTATAACCCACTATTTTCCTGACTTCGGCCGGCTGAATTCCTTTTTTAATTCGGTCTGGATTTCTCTTACCCCCGCTGTTGGGTTACTGCTTGAATACTTCATGTACCATGTCAGTGCTCGGTCCTGAAACGCACTAACCAAGGTAGCCTTCTTGATGTTATCATCTATGATACCCTGAGCATCCCATACAGATTTAATCACAAACTAGAATTTTTATGGGTCTTCGCCTCCTGCTCCCTTGAATACTGGCAATTGAATTGTGCTTGCCATAGTTACCCTTGATCTATTACCCTCCCTAATTCCTTCGATCCTTCAATGTTTTTTTTCTTTCCGCGTTCCACACCAAACACCCTTTAGGGAGATCCGGTCCTGACAATGGAACCATTTGTTGGCTTCTATGGGCCTGACCCAAGTTTGGAAGAAGTATTTAGCCAAGCAAATCCCACAGCTACCGACCCTTTCGGCAATAGCCCATGAAGCGTAGACTGAGGTCTCACTCGAGGTAGCAGGGGAGGGTGCTGGAACCAGGTTTCCGCACCCTTGGGATGTCTGGATGTGGTCTGAGAGGTTCACGCGCCGTCCTATAGCTTCACGTTGCGCTAGATCCACGTAGATCCAGATAATCTTAACTTTCCCTTACCGCGTTGATTACAGATCTAGTTTATTCGAGTAATTATTATAGCCCAGATCTATTTAGAGAGGTATTTAGGCAAACATTTACTTCTTTCATTTAGTTCACATATTAAGATTAAACCCAATTCATAAGTACTCAATAAGCATATGCGTGTAGATCAAAACAACTTCATTAACCATAAAAGAACAGAGTTATGATAGTTCAGATTAACAAAGAATTTAGAAGAACTTATCTTTATTTCCACTTATCAACCTTACATCTAGATCTTCCCTGCGCACTCAGCTACAGGGTTCCATGCACACAGATGCGGACTTTTCTAGGCCTCTGCACACACAGCTACAGAGCCTCTATCTTCTACCCAAACCCTCGACTCGAACTTACAAACACTCTCAGAATGCACCCATTACATCCCAGATCTCCAAAATCATACCCAAAACTTAGCTACTCTACACATAGAGCCTCGCCCTATTTATAATTTTCCAAGGACCACGATCCATAGGCGGGCCAACTCAACCTACATTTTTTTACATTATTTTTGGGTAGACTACCCTTTTGACTCGACCTCTTACATTTCACGCTCTGCATACTTCGGATCTTTTACAATAGTTTAATCCTAATTTCTAGGCTTTCTGTCCCAAAACTGTTATGCAGGACCTTCGCTACCCAATGACAATAGTAATAGGGGAATCACTAGTATTATAGGGACCTAACAAGATTGCAGCCTTTATTGTTAATATTGTGCCCCTATTGTCCCCATATTGTTATTAGTGTGCCCCATAGCAACCCACTATTGTTATTGTTGTGTGCTTGTGTTATTACTGTTATGTCGGCTTGATTATATTGTGACCCCTTAGACTCCTATATATAGAAAGGAGGTTTAGTCATTTCAATCATCCAAGAATTTTTCATTTGTGTAATTTAAAGGAGGTTTCCCCCTCAAAGAGGCTAAATTCTAAGGCATTTATCTATCTTTTCTATCTTTTTGTGAGCTGGTTTCATAACATTTGGTATCAGAGCTTTGGATTCTAGCGTTTCACTGCTCCAAACAGGTCATCGTGACATTTTCGCCAAAACTTTTTTCTATGACGATTCAGAAGCTAAAACAAAAACCCATTTGATCCGAAATCGTTCTGAACATCGGTTCCAAATTTTAGAGCTTGTCTCGCTATATTTTCATAGATATGAGATGAGGAAGTTAGGGTTTTTGCAAACTCCCGAATTACATTCCAAACAGGTGACCTGGGGAAAATCATCATAAATTTTGTTCTGAGCATCAGATTGAAATTTTGTAAGAATTTTCAAAAAGAGGACGAGCTGAAGTTTTTTGTATATCACGTGGCACTTCATACAATTTCGCTCCACTGAACTAGTCTATAATCAGGACACCATGGGAAATTTGGCATAACTCTTCCTTGGAGAATCCAATCTTGATCATACTTCCAGGGTTAGAAAGAGGACTCAAAGGCCTACTGCGTGATGAGATTTTAGATATTCAAGATTCACAGTTACAGTGATACAACAGATTCAATATTGAGATCTTACAAAGGGAAAAAAGATGTGTAGTTTTTTAAAATTTTGCATATGATTGGTTTGAAAAATTAGTTTGAAGGAATTGAAAGGGCATAGTGAAGAATTATTAACATTAATTGATGCCCCAAAGAAAGGAAATGGAAACACCTAGTAAGAAACTTGAAATCTCTAGCATGACTCGTGAATAAGAGGAAGAAATGCAACATGATATATCAAAATTACAAGACCAAGTACAACAAATTTCACTCTCACAAAAGGTAGCTGAAGCCAAGATGAATGGCATGGAAGCTAATATGAATGGCATGCAAGTTAATATGGATGACATGGAAGCTAATATGGATGGCATGGAAGCTAGGATGAATGGCATGGACGCTAAGATGGAATAATTGAAGATAAATTTGTATAAGTTGCTACAAGAAATGGTTACTAATGGTGAAAGGGTATTAAAGGAAACTCATGATGAGAACAAAAGAAATGTTAATCATGGTTTCATAGACTCTAATGTGGGATTGAAGACCCACTATGTTCCAAAGATCGATATGAGGAAGTTTGATGGCAAGGATCTCAGAACATGGATACTACAGATGGAGCAATTTTTCGATCTCCATAATGTGCAAAACACACAAAAGGTACATATTGAAATTTTATATTTGGAACCAAATCATTTTGTATGGTGTCAATGGCTTTTCTCTCGTGAACAAATTGTCACTTTGGAAATTTTTACAGAAGAAATGATAGCACATTATGAGGATACAAAAGGTAACACCTTTTTTAGCCAATTGATAAATATCAAACAAAAGGGTTCAATGATGGAGAACATTGAGGACTTCCAAAAATTGAACATAAGGGTAAAAGATATTCCAGAGGAGCATAGGATTGATGTGTTCATAGGGACTTTAAAGGATAATATCCAACATGAGGTTCACCTTTGGGAACCTGATTCATTGGAGAAGGCATTCAGGTTAACAAGAAAAATGGAAAGCAAAATTATGGCAACCAGTAAGCCTACCACTCACAACTATAAATATGGAAGTGTTGTTTCCCCTAGCCTTCCACAACCTACAAGGTTGACACCACAATAATTGGAAGAGAAAAGAGAAAAAGGGCTTTGTAACAGTTGTGATAGCAAATACACTAAAGGTCATAAGTGTGCTAAAAAGAAATTATTCTACATAGATTGTGAAGAGGAGGAAGAAAAGGAACAAGAAACGTCAAAAGAAGAGGATATAAACCAAGAACAAGCACTAGATAAAGAAGAAATGAATTCGATCATATCTTGTAATGCATTGGCTGGAATTACCACTCCTAAAACTATCAAGATATAAGGACATATCAAGAAGAAAAAGGTAATAGTGTTGATTGATTCGGGAAGTACCCATAATTTTATTCATTGTAAGATAGCCAAGGAATTGAATTGCTTCCTATATCCGGCACCAGAGTGTCAAGTGATGGTTGCAAGTGGAGGAACCATAAATTTCTCTGGGAAGTGCCATAATATCAAGCTATCCATGGGAGAATATGTATTGAATAACCCAATGCTTTCCATTCCAATGGGTGGTGCTGATGTTGTACTAGGAGTCGAATGGATACAATCCTTGGGAACAATAGCTTTTAATTTTCAAGAACTTTTCATGAAATTTTATGCAGAACGAAAGGAAGTTGAATTAAGGGGTATTGCAGGGAAACAGGGAAAGATAATCATCTCTAATGGTATGAAAAAGCTTATAAAGAAGGAACAATGAGGCGTAATTACACAATTATGTTCACTAGAGATTCCCACATCGAAATCATCTATTTCTCAAGATCTCCAAAAAGTCTTGGACAATCATTCCTAGGTATTTGAGACTCCCAAAGGTCTCCCACCTATTTGTGATCATTATCATGCTATTCATTTGATTCGAAGAAGTGTTCCTCCAAACATCATGCCGTACAGATATCCCTATGCCCAAAAGAGTAAAATTGAACATATGGTTGCGGAAATGCTAGAGGCTGGTATAATTCAACCTAGTCAAAGTTCTTTCTCTGCTCCAGTGGTATTGGTTCACAAGAAGGATGGATCATCGCGCGTGTGTCCAAATTATAGGGAGCAAAACAACCTCACTATTAAAGATAAATTTCCCATTCCTATCATTGATGAATTATTGGATGAATTGCATGGATCAATTTACTTCACCAAGTTGGATCTTCATTCAAGATATCATCAAATCAGAATGAAGACTGAAGACATTTCTAAAACAACATTTAGAAGTCATGAGGGTCATTATGAATTTTTGGTCATGCCTTTTGGCCTTACCAATGCACCTTCTACATTTCAATGTTTGATGAATTCCATTTTCAAACCCTTCCTTAGAAAATTTGTGTTGGTATTTATTTATGATATACTACTCTACAGTAAGTCTAGGAAGGATCGTGTTCAACCTCTTGATAGGGTGCTCAAACTATTGGAGGAGAAACAATTATATGCAAAAAGCTCCAAATGTTTCTTTGGAGTATAAAAGGTGGAATAACTGGGTCATATTGTATCTCATGAAGGTGTTAAGGTAGACCCTAGCAAAATTAAAGCCATTAAGGAATGGAAAATCCCCACATCCATAAAGCATCTGCGAGGATTTCTCGAGTTGACAGGGTATTATCGCAAGTTTGTTAAGAATTATGGGAGAATAGCAGCACCTCTAACAACATTATTTAAGAAAGATTCATTGTCATGGACTCTAGAAGCAACAAAGGCCTGCAAACATCTTAAAGAGGCAATGTGCCAAGCACCGGTCTTAGCTACACTGGAATTCACAAAAAACTTTTATTGTGGAATGTGATGCTTTAGGAAATGAAATTTGTAGGAATTTACAAGGTAAGTTCCTTAGACAAGAACACCAAAAGGACACCGCCCACAAACAGATCACAGATCAATACACCAGTATTTTGACGTGGTTAAAACCCTCAAAGAGGGAAACAGTCCACGGCCTGAGCCAACGTGGACACTTCAGGCAATTTATTAATAAAAGAATGAAAATTTACATAAGCTTCTCTCGTGAACGATTAACCTAAAAATGACCCTCCATGCGCTTTAAATAGAATTCATGGACCAATCAGGTGTTAAGCCACGGATCAAGTGTCGGTAATACCAAGGAGAGAATGAACCATCATATCACTACATATCATGACCATCGGATTGTAAGTTACAAATGTACATAGTAAAGAAACACACTTTACCTAACTCTATACTAGACCAAGTTATACTTAATTATTCCTATGTGTCGGAATATCCTAACATCCCCCCTTAACAACAACTTGGGATAGGATTGAAGGATTTACAAATATGACACAATAGGAGAAGGAAGGAGGCACTAGAGCCTATCCCCCCTTAGTGACAACTTCCTGAACTCCAACCATAAATCGAAGTTTAGTAACTTCGCCTCCATGAGAGCCTTTGTAAAGATGTCTACAACTTGATCATCTGTTGAACAATATTGCACTTCAAGAACATGGTTGTGAATGAGCTTTCTGATGAAGTGCATGTGTAGTTCAATGTGTTTGCTGCGCTGATGCTGAACTGAATCTTTGCAAAGCTGAATGGCACTTTGATTATCACACCAAAGTGTAGTCGGATGCTGCTGCTGAAAACCAAACTCTGATAGGATCTGACGAAGCCACAAGGCTTCCTTACTAGCCTTTACGGCACCACGATACTCTATTTCTGCTGAAGAAAGAGAAATGGCAGCTTGTTTCTTGCAAGCCCATGTAATAGGTCTTGAACCAAGAGTGAACACATAACCAACAATAGACTTCCGATCATCAGGGTCACCAGCCCAATCGGAATCAGTGAAACCAACCAATAGAGGAGATGCTTCAGCACTATAATGAATGCCAAACTGAACTGTACCGCGAACATAACGAAGTATTCGTTTAGCTGCTTTCCAATGACTTTCATGTGGGGTTTGCATAAACAAGCAACAAGGCCAACAGCAAAGGAAAGGTCAGACGAGTATGGGTTAAATACAAGAGTTTTCCTACAAGTTGACGGTATAAGGTAGCATCAACTTCAGGAGAAGTACAAGAGACTGAAAGTTTGACTCCAGACTGAAAGAGAGAAGGAGCTGGCTTACAATCTTCCATGTGAAAATGACGAAGAATATCACAAGCATACTTGGACTGGGAAAGGGAAATACCCTCCTTGGATTGCAAGACTTGAAGACCGAGAAAATAGTGTAAGAGTCCTAAGTCTGTCATTTCAACTTTCTTTTTAAGGCTGGACTTCACTTGGTGGTTGATAAGGTTGGGATCACTACCAGTGAGGATAAGATCATCAACATAAAGAACAAGAATGATAAGAGACTTGCCCACTTTCTTGGTGTAGACAGTATTGTCAGAATAACACCTAGAAAAGCCAGATTCTTAAAGAAAGCTATCCATTTTGGCATACCAAGCCCGAGGAGCTTGCTTGAGACCAT
>APFE030479641.1:18644-50585 GCA_000404065.3 Pinus taeda
TGATTCTGTTATCTTTAGCTTGGGAGGATGCCCTCTCCAACTCAAGCTGTGCTGCAGTGTTGTTTAAGCTATTTTGCAGCCTGTAATTAATCAAGGTCTTGTCTGCCAGAGTGGCATAGACCATCTCACCCGTCTGTTTATGGAGCTCAATCTGATCTATGGGGTGGATGTCTTTTGAGAGGACTTCCAAATTAGTCCTGATATAATCTGCAGCTGTTTGTGGTTGCTGCACTGTAGGAGTGAAATGGCTCATGGTCATCTTGCCTTCTTGCACAACAAAGGCAGACATGAGCCTTTGCTGATTTGCTGGAGCCATATTTAACAGGTGATTGTAGAGCCGAATTTTTATTGGCTCACTCCTTCGTTTGGCCTCTTTAAACTGTTCTTTTATAGCTGCAGCTGTGCTCTGCTGTTGCCCTGAGGAGCTCACCTCTCCTTTCTGCTTCCCTTGACCCTGTTGGTCTACTTGTTGCTGTTCCTGCTGGGGCTACTGTTGATGGCCCTGTTGGCTCTGTTGTTGTTGGCCCTGTTGGCCCTCTGGTTGTTCCATCACTTTATCCTTTCCCTTGCCCTGCCCTTGATTAGTAGCTTGCACTGCCTCTTGTTGTGTTGTAAAATATGAAGCAACTGCTCTTGTTTGAGGATTTGGCAGAGAAAGCACCTGAGAAGGACATTCCAAGTCAGCCATTTTTAATAAATGCCTTCTAACCCTTTCAACTAGCTCTTCTTGAGACACGGGCTCTTCTAAGGTGTTTCTCCTCCACTTCGGTTGGTTAGCATGTCTCAGGATGTGGAACATGCTCTCATGCTCATAGCTAGAGAGCTTGCATTTCTGTCTTCTCAAGGATATAAAGCCGTTGGGGTCATAAGGCTTCCAAAGGAAGCTTTGTTTTAGGCCAAGGCCTTCCATCATCCTATTTGCTTCTTTCCATCCTTCTCTTCTGTTTAGGATGAAGTGACCTAGCTGGTTTCTAACTTTGAGTTGTGCTTTTTTTACTTTTCCTGCAAAGTGCACCTGATCGGCATTGCCGAATTTCCTGAAATACTCCAAGGAAAAGAGCCTCATGGGCACAAATCTGGGTAGCTTGTATGGGCGCAGCTCACACCCATATATCCTAATCACAGTGTGATGCTGGTAAAAATACCAATCTCCTATGCTGTAGGCACTGGACAGTTGCAGAATCCTCTGCATTTCATCAGAGAGTCTTTGAGGGGGTGCTGTCAAGAGCAGAGACAAGGCTGGATGAATGAATAAGTCTATGAACTCAGTATATGTATATGGTGAATATGCACAGACATGGAAGACTGAGCTCCAGTATACCACTGATCTTGGGTTTCCTACTGCATCCGTTCTCTTGATTTCAAAAGAGAACTTCTCATGTTGGTGATACAAAATGAATTGATAAATATATGAGGTGTATCTGAACACCCTCTCTCTGGATAAGTGCAGAAATTGCTCATGTATCTTGTCAGAGATATATGTAGCATAGTCATAACAAATGGGGGCCTTGCCAGGGGAAAACATTGTCATCCTTACTAGCACAGTTTCCTCTATGAACTCCATTGAACTGTACCCTAGTACTGAGCTTATCATGTATGCTAGGTCCAGGCCCAGTTGATTTAAATAGCCATCAAAGATGGGAGGGTGCAGCACTATGTCAGAGTTTTTGATAAACAACTGATTAAGCTTTAGGATCTCTGCCTCTGTGAGTACCTTGGCTCCTTGATTGATTAGGTCCAGCAGGGATAAAGGAACCAATTTCCTTTGAGTTTTGAATTGGACCATCTCCCTGATGGCCTCAGGGGTGGTGTAAAATATAACTGCACCTTGTGGTTTGAGCACAGCCCTCTGCACAGGGTCATAACAGGCAGCACACAAGTGGATGAGTTCAGGGAACCGGTTGACCTGAGGCATCTTGAAGATTGGGAGGGAGGACTCCCAAATGCCTAGGATATCTGTTCCATCTCTGTGCTTAGCCCTGAGTTCATTTAACAAATGAATGTGAAACGTACATTTGGATGGGGCGTCCTCCGAGATTTGGTAATCTAGGTCTGCCAAATCTTGCTAGTCTAGCTCTCTCTGAGGAGCATTCAAGGGATTAACATTATGGGCTACTGATGCTGAAGGGGTATCCATGTCTGTTCAAACGTTTCTTGAGCTGATGAGCGTGCTAACTGATAAAAATGGAATTTGAGAGAAACACAAACTAGCAGGCTTGCTTTATAGCAGAATAGGATAGTACTGGGCTTTCTGAGAGTGCTTCTTGTGCAGTTTAATAGACCTCCTTTGACAATTTAGGAGCAAGTTAATGAGTTCACGATTGCGCGACCAGAGAAGGGTTTTCACTAAAATTGAAGTGTAAAATGGCTCTGCCAATGTAATTCGACCTCAAATTGTCCAGGGGAGACAGGATATACTTGGTTTTGTGGTGAAATTTCAATGTTTTGCCGTGTCTAGGTGTGTTTTACAAGTAAATGTGAAAAAACCAGTTTGCAAGGAAATGGACGGGCAAATACCTGTTTAGCCAGTAGCTCGGGACGAAAGAGTATTTGGGTTGGCGCTCTGAGCTTCTGCGGATGGTCGAAAGTTGGCTGGTAGACTGCTGGTCGTAGTTTGCATGTAGACAACACAGAGGTCTTTTTCACAGAAAATAACAAAAACGCGAAAAACCGTAAAAATATGGCCTTTTTGCTTTATTGGCGCGTTTTTTTGAATGACGTCAGCATGACGTCAGCATGTGGGTCCGGGTTGGATGACATCAGCAGGACGTCATCGGGTGACGTGGCGGCCTGAGACCGGTCCACGGGGACGATGAGGTGGCGGCCAGGTGGGCGAATGGGGGACGAGGTGGGCGGTTGTGGCAATGCCGTGGGCAACGGCAAGGCAGGGACGTGGGAAGGACAGGTGTGACCATATCGGGCCCCCTCCTGCACGGCAAGGAATCTGTCAGAGGGGGCTCCGACGGAGTTTGGCTGCGACACCTGTCCCCGCGTGATGCAAGCGTCTGACAGATATCGGAAGGTATCTGTCGGACGTCGGGGGCCTTCCAATATTCATAAGAGCCGTTGATCTGTGGGCGCATGATCGGACAGCCGTCGGGTAATGAACCTGCAAGGCAAATAAACTCCACATTTTTTAAAGGTCGGACGTCGGGCCCCTCCGAAATTGGTGCTGACCGTAGATCTGGCAAAGCCGCAATCGGACGGTCATCGGGTCGATCAATTGCACGGATGATAACAGTGAGTGGGCGGGTTATAAAATCATATTTCTTGGCAAGCGCGCCCGGTGGGACCCTCCACTTTATGGGTGATTTTCAAAGGTTTTGGATGGTTTTATTTATAAAAATCAAAATTGCCCGCCAACATTAGAAAACGGTAGAAACAAAAGAATTTCATGCAAAAAATTTTGTACAAAGTATACGAGGGAAAAACTATAGGAAAAGGGGGTTCTGATGAAGTTATATAAAAAGGCACAAATTGGATCCCGACCTTAGGATAAGGCGGGGAAGGTATATTTTCATGATATTTCCGCCCTTTAATGGTTTAAGGGGGTCAAAAAGGGTTTCTTTAAGGGTTTTTTAGGCAAAAATGGAGACTTGGGTAGGGGGATGGGTTCAGATGGAGAAAAGGGGTTGAACATGGGTTCTTGACCTTAACCAGATGTTAATTCAATCCCCAGGGATGGAAATTATGGCTATAGTGCCAAGGAGGGGATATTTATACAATGTGTGGGGTTTATACACCATGGTGTTATAATAATAGGGAAAATGAAGTATAGGGAGTTTAAATAATAGAGTTAGCTGTTAATACGAGGGGAAAATATGGATGAGGATCAGTACAACCAAGTTCTCTTGAAAACAACTTAGTGTAAAGAGTAGATCAAAATGAAAAGACTTTTTCACAAGAAATGTGGCTTTTAAAGGCCATAAGAACCATCATAAAGCTTTAAGTTTCTCTTATGTACACAACTTGTGAAGGGGTGTTAGTAATGAGTGATATAAAAATGGAAAAAAGGAAGTTAGTGATGCTCCACTGTGTTACTTTGCTTGTACATGGTTATCAAATTTGATCTTGGAAGAAACACCACTTCTGCAACCCCATCTGCCTACCCAACTAGTTTGCCTAACATTTTTTATTCCTTATTGGAGGGTGCACTTAGACTTGCAAACCCTTTGTGTGCCTTTTCTTTTGCATTGGCTTTTTTGCTTTCATTTCCTATCTAATACTACCCTTATTCTTTCCAAGGCCCCAGATTAAACAGTTGGGAACCTTAGTTTCTCTACCTAGCTACTGATCTGCCAAGATTAAACAGTTTGGACAGATTTCTTTCTCTATTCTACAACATAAATTGAAAACATGGCATGATCCAGATTAGACTGTTGGGTCATCCATAAAACTTTTGTGAATATGCAGGCATACATACACCTTCTCTTTTCTTGTAAATATGGAACCTTTGTGGCAGCAAAGTGGAGCATATTTGGCCCTTGTATTTGCCAATCATGAAATATGAAACCTATTGGTATAGGTATCCAACACCCTCCATGAGCACATGTAATTCATCTAAGTGCTCAGGCCAGGCCACTTTTCCTTCACCATCATACGTGATTTGTGATAAGTGATCCCAGAACTCCCTCTCGATGTGAAACATATGTCCATTGGACAAACATTTCAGAGGGCGAACTATAACAAACTCCATGATAGATGTGTGAAGACTCAAAACGGATGATGAGGACTCAGCTTGTCATTTGGCCCTCCTTCTAGCACCAAAATGTTGACATTGTTGGACCCGCAAACATGTCAGCGGATCTCCCCCATAAGAAGTCCCAACTAGACCTCAAACCATTTGGTGTAGGAGTCCTAGCAATGGGTCATACGGTATCACCTTGACCGCGGTTGTGCGCAAAGACAAGTAAGATGTCCTTGTTGATAGCAAGGGTGTGACATTCACAACAATCCAAGGAAGGCACATGAACAAATATAATACACGAAAAGTGAGGTGAGTGTGCCCATTGCAAACCTATGGAAGCATGTGGCTTGTAAGGGAACACACAAGTGAAGATGCATCACAAATTGGAAAGAAAGTAAGCTAACAATCCAAAGTGATGGTTAGACCAACAACACATTTCAGTAAGATTTATACATACTTATATAGAAAATTTCCATATATGAATGCATAAGCAAGCAGATACATATATCATTAGAGTAACCAAGATAGCTAAAATACAATAACAACATATGCATGAAACGTGTTGGCTCTGTTATTAATAAGTGAAAGTTCCAATCATACAGTACAACCATGACGAACCACTAGTCCTGATAGCAGAACATTACAGTCACTACTACCTGCTCCTCCAAAGAGATATATTAGCTCTGCACTATGGAGAAGGCAAGGCTCATTACAATACTCTCTAATCTTTCTCTAAGATACTCCTATCAGAATCTTGGCTGACCAAAAGCCTCTACAATGAGTTATGAGGTACTATAAATAGAAAAGGGTGGGGTGACCCTTGACATTCCCCTTTGTGACTATTCACCTACGCTCATCACTCTTCAACTACTCTATGACTATTACATTCTACTATCGAAACTTGTCCTTCCACTTTGCAAGATGTTACATACAATCTACAGATGTACCCATGTGAGACAAAATGGCTTCAGCAAGCCATGCAAGACATCACTAAGACTTGGAAAACTGTGGGAAGACCAACTCTTCGACATCCTCATGATGATCAATGGTGGCAAACTGATGCTAAGTTTAGTCATTCGTGATGGTGTCTGCATGCTCAAAGGTTACAGCCTATTGAAAATAAACTCTTTCTTTCATTGCATCTGAGTACACTGATATGTCTCCTCTGTCCAACTCATTTCATAACATGCACATCATCGTCTTGAGTGCATCTGAACCAGCAACATACTGAAGCATAGTGTCTATGTTGATCTCCAAGTGTGTGCTGGTGACCATGCACATCAACTTGTCAAAATACATGTTCAGCTCTAGTCAAACTGGCTTCTTGTCTTCGCCTCAATTAGTGTCCCAATGGGTGGGATCGCATGCATGCGCACAATGTCATCCATGCTCCTGATCACCCTTGCATGTGATTTATGGAACTGCTCACCCTATCAGCTTTGTGTCAGCTGTTGGGATGGGTCTATAACCTATATGGGTGTAGTTTCATCAATATATGAATGTTGCACCTCCTGATGTACCTGTTCCTACTACAACTCCTTCTCTCATCTATGCAGCTTGTGTTCTTCTTTGAGTTTCCACTTCAACACCTACAATTCCCTGTTTGTTTATTTCTCTACCTTCACCCAATCCTTTTTTTTGCGTTGTCACCTCATAGCCT
Organism: Pinus taeda; assembly: GCA_000404065.3. Lineage (NCBI taxonomy): Eukaryota > Viridiplantae > Streptophyta > Pinopsida > Pinales > Pinaceae > Pinus > Pinus taeda. Next base: position 24,992 of record APFE030479641.1, read on the forward strand.
CAGTCTCCAAGGTTGCTTTCATCACAAGTGGATCTGCTTGAACTTGGAGTGATGTTCCTCCTCTATGCTATCAAAAACCTTCCTCTTGCATAGGTCGTATGTAATTCTGCTACCTTCTGTTGCTGCTGATGGTGTTTCTCGCTTTCATGCCATTGCCATTTAATCTTGATATCCTTGTCCATGAACAACTTAATGTCTTCAAAGATAGGCAAGTTCATAGACACTTGATTGATTGCATCCCATTGTGCTCTGAATAGTGTCTTCGACTCTGCTCTCTTGGAAGCCATTGTACCTATGCTACTGAGAGGCAGATGAAAACATGTCATACCTAGAGACATAGAAACACTCATGACAAGTAATCTATTAGTTGAAAACCAAAACAAACTAGAGGGTTGACATGAAACATACATGTGTGACTATCTGTGAAGATTCCACAATTTTCACTGAGAGGTTGGGAGAGTGATTGCCAAAACTATGCAAGGAATAGTCCAGGATGTCAAGAGGTTAATTGACTATTGGAATTTCACAATGCATAGTCCAGACTGGCCTACTAAGGACTAAAATTGTGCAATGCGCAATTTCATTGAGTAGTGACATGCAAATTAGAAAATTGCATTGCTCAGTTTCTGAGGCTAGCAAGGCACTACCTTCAAGAATTACATAATGCAAGCCTGGAGGTCAGTACTAGGTGAAAATTACACAATTTCTGGAGGGAAGGCAGAGCCTTCACTTCCAGGAATGTGCAATACTAGCCGAGAAAGGCAAGATTTGGGACAAGGTAGTCTAGACCCACCGACAGGTGACTGAAAACATGAGAAGTTTGAATGCATGGTGATACTAAGTGTAAATAAGAGTGAACGATCATGCACGAAAAAAAGAAGTGTAGGATTCATAAAATGGGAAAGCATGCATGTGTCTGAAGTGAGTCACCACAATGGCGACTGTGGGTGCAAAAACAATGTTATGCATGCGACAATAGTGAGATGTGAACAAAACTGAAACATTGATTCTACAAGCTAACATACATTGAAACAACAATAAGTGCGCATTGAAATCAAGAAGACAACACTCACACAAAGCAAAACATAAAAAGTCACAAAAACATAGCGCAAGATATGAAAATAAAACTTACCCTGAAACAACTAAGTTGAAAGTGTCGAAGACTCTTGGATGCAATATGGGATGTCAGAGCTACAAGGTCGATGTGAGAAATTAGCTCTGTAGTGTCCAGTTGATGATTTTTTATAAGATTGAGGTTACGACGTGTATGCCACAAATCTAAGAAAAAGAGACACTTGGTGAGAGGTTTCTAAAATGATTTATGCATGTAACCTCCAGCTACTAAAAATAGATCCCTCATATCTAGGGATTCCTTTTACATTCTACCCTTTTCTATTTCGAGAAAAGCATCCCATGCATGCAAATCAATTTTTCTCAATCTTGGAGGGAACTGGTCAACTTGAAGGCACATGCATCGGTCTAGAACCTTGGGATGAAAATTTGCACAGTTTCTAGGTTGAAATGGGTTGCTTGTCCCTAAGGGATTGCACAATTTCTAGGGTCAGCAAGTCACTGTCTCCCAAATTTGCGTAATTTCTGGGCTGAGCTGCAATGTTGGGTCAGATTGCATAGTTTTCCCAAGGAAACATGTTTGGTTGTTTTGCACAATTCTGGAGCCCAGCAGGCTACCACGATGATTTGCAAAATTTCTGGAGGGGAGGCTAATTCCCCTCCAGGATTGCGCAATTTCTTGGGGGAGCTTCTTGGCCATCACATGGTCTAAGTCTGGAAAGATAGCCTATGAGGGGGATGAAGAAAACTAGTATGCACATGCTAACAAGACACTTAGAAACAATTGAAGCCTATATGATTGACGGTGCAAGACATGTTGTTGACGATGGTTGGTAGGGAGGCTCCAAAAGAAAGCTAAGGAAAAATTTTGCAGGGTGTTATAGCTGCTACAAAAGGTTGTGACATTGGTTTATTACAACCTGTTTATAAAGCCTATTATATGTTTGGGTGTGTTGATCCATGACATTTTTATGAGCTATTTCTGATACGTTGTTGCAAAATATTATTGATGCACTACTTGTTTCCATCTTCATTGATGAAGAAAATATATATGCTACTAATGTTGCATTTGGAAAAGCTGATGATATTAGGGTTGCAATGAAGATTTAATATAGGTTCAGGGTGAGCATCTATTATGCTTCCAATAATTCATTGTTGGAATTATGGTTTACTATTAGTAGAAAAGAAACATGGGCACTACTTATCTAATATGATCTATGATTATTGTCATTTTGATCAATCTTCTTACATTGGTTCTTCGATACATTTCTTACTAATGATAGATATATATGGTATTGTCACTTGGTTGATATTCAATATGTTGCTAATAAGTATTATTCTACTTAATAGCATGTGATGTTGGAGGTATTCTTTGCCTTCACAGTTGATGTTGATAAGTCTCTCAATGCATTGATCATGCCTAAAGGAGAGCATATGTGTGTGCATTTGAATAATCATATATCATTTTTGAACTATCTTTTGGTATATTGGTCATGAAAAGACCCATGTTGTATTGGATGTCAAAATTATAACCCTGTTTCTTTAGGTAATTGATGTAAACTTGGGATCATAGATTCATTGGTTGGTGATATTCATGTTGATGTACAACCATTTATTTGCTTCATAAATCCATGTACTTTTATTTCATACAACTAGAAGGTCCAGTATATACTCAAAGTGAGCATGGTCAATATGAGAAGGTATTGTCATATCTTGTAGTGGGACTCTTTGCTTCACATCAACAAATTAGATAGTGTTCGAGCATTGCAGAGGGAGTACTTGTCTTAGTTTGGTTTTGCCCTTTTCCATTGATGTTAAAGGGGAAGAGAGGATTTGGTTTTCTGCAGGAGGTTGAAAACAAGTTCAAAGGGGGAGATTTTTGGCATTACACCTAAGATGTTGTACTTGATATTAACCTACACTATGATGTCGTCTCAGTATGTCTACATGGATTTCTACATGGATTGATTGTACGTCTATGTATACATGGATTGTTTATCTCATTATGTCTACTGGAGTGGTTGTATGTCTACATGGGTTGTTTGTTGGCCAACAATTGTAGTGCAGGAAGATGTACAAGTTTGGATTTGGCCTACATAGGTTTTCTAGGATGTTGCAGAGGCTACAAATAGTTGTATAGGTGTTTCAAAGCATGAGGAAGAAGTGTGTTAAAATTCTATATTGAGAGAAGAAATTTTGGCCTGATTTAAGCTACAGCCACTGGGATCTAGACCTCCACAGTGTGGCTATAGGCTCTTAGTCATTAGGAAGCCTATATCAATAGAACAACTATTATTGCAAGGAGATATATATTATCCTAGTGGTTGTGCCTGTAGCTGATGAAAATTAAAAGCCATGAGTGAAACCAAAGTTTCACCCATGGAATTTGTGCGCGCAAGGTTGAATTGACATGTTCAATATTACCAAAAACAAATACCTTTAATTTTTCCTATGGTATTGATGAGATATGGAGGCTATCAAAGATAAGTGAATTGGAGCTATTGCGTGTGCATTATTTGAGTATCGTGTTTCACATAGATCTACAGCAGAACATGGGAAGAGTCAAGAGATCTCAAAGCTCTTCATATGTTAAGCAGTGTTTGAGGTATAAGGTGTGAGAATATGGATCAATGATTGAATCCTTTTGTTTTTTAAGCTTAGTTATTTCCATGCACATCATTTTTTTTCTTTTTTGAATACACTATCATTTTCCATGTGCTTCATCAATCTTTAATATTTGAGGCCATGTATCCTTTGCTCGATTTGTTGATCTGATCTTACACATAATGATAAATGTTTTTTCGATATCAATTTCTTAATATATGAAGGCATATATATGCACATATCAAACAACTCATTTTGTAAATCCATGAGTTATCACACTGATGATTTTGGGTAGAGAATAATTTTATCAACATAAGGGTTTTTCCTAAGAACAAACAAGACTTTTTGATGTTATTAGCGAGTTTTATATTCAGAATAGTGAAGTGTCGATTGCCTTGTTTGTAGAGATGTGATTGTATGCGAATAAGGTTGCGGTACCTCACTGTTTGTTATGTCAATAAGGGTTTTTAGTATGCAGAGAATGTTATGATGCTATGACAATGTATGTATGCAGGAACTAACGTGTGTGGTTCAAATGATTTCTATTTTATAGCTTGATTTGAAAATTTGTTGAAGGTTATGATGTATATGCAAAGATTATCGTTGATTTGACAATGTGTATGCATACATAGAAGCCTTTATGGTATATTTGATTTGTGTAGCTTCTACATGACTTAGGAGAATGATAAGTGTTTGTTGAGATCTTATTAACTTTTACAGCGATATTGTCTTGGTTGTTTAATGACAGTTTCCCGTGGTCGAATATCTTGCTTGACTAATTGTAACTCAAATAGTGAATTGAGATCAGAATGTGCAAATATCGTTTGCCTCCAGAGGTGGTATTTGTATTCAATAAAAATTTAGAGGTCTGATATTTCTAGAGGTTGTATGTAGAGGTCTAATTTTTTTATAGATTGTGTATGCTAACAATGGTAATTGCAGGGTCTAGAAGTTTATAAATAGATTGTTTAACAGGGCTTATAATGGTGATCCTTATGTTCTGTGAAAAGGGTTCTAAAGTGATTTATGCAGGATAGAAACTTATGAGCCTAATGTGATTCTACTTGTCTCTTGTTCAAACTAGTGAAGTTGACATTGCTGTTTATCCTCCAAGATTGAGTTTTTTATTATTCAGAGATTGTTTCTAGAGATCATTGTTTTACAGAAGTATATTTACAATAGGTGCACTAGTGATTCATTATCTTATCTTATGAACTCGGATCACAATGTGAAAGGAGGTTGGATGTTTTCATTGTATTGACTTATATTGAGTATGCTAGCAATGACCTATGCATGTAGAGACCTATGTGATAGATTTTTGTATGACATTAACAAAAGTATCATGATCTTCACATGTTCTTAACATTATATCAATGGTAGAGATTCTTTACGAACTTGATATTGCAAAGAATGTGTATTGTTATATGGCTTGCTACAATGTTTTTAAGATAGTCTTGGATGGATGATTAGTTTTAATACTTGAAGTATGAAGAGCTAATGCTATGGTTGGATCTGAATGTTCGTATGTTCATAATAAAAAATTATATGTTGAGAAAGAGGATTATGCTTAGCAGTTTGATATAGCTAGGTTGTCACATGTCTGAACTATGGTTGCACTACATTAATGGTTGAATCATGTTGCACATTAAGAGATTGTATTTATAGTAAATAGGACTTGACATTATTGAGAGGTTGATTCTAATAGGACATTTTTCCTTAATGCAATCGATGTGATGGATGATGTCTTGTTGAGTATGATGATGGATGAGATTTTTTTTTGAACTGAGTATATGGCTTGACATTTGATAATGTTTTTTATTTAGGGTTTGATGAGAATGATATTTATTTGATAGTGTTAGATTTTGACTTGGCATTTGACAGTGAGAATTTGACTTCGTGTTTGAGTTAGTTTTTGACTTGGTATTTGGATTGGTACTGATGAGCAAGGAAGTTTGACTTTTATTTTGATATTGATATTGAAAACAGAGTTAGATATGGTATTTGACAATGTTGGTTGATCAATGGTTGATTTCAGAGAGTTTATTAGTTTATTGGTATTCAATTATTCATATTGATCATATTGTTGGGGTGGCTTATAGGTTTTGGTTTGTAATTGACTCAGGTGGATCTAGTATGAAAATTTTGAAACATGGTCCATAAAGGTGTTGAAGGTTTTAGCCTTTAGTGAGGGAGTAGGAGATTCCTTCTGGTAGGAGACGATAAACTTGATCAAGTAGTAGTCGCTTCCTTCGTCAGGGCTGGATAATTTGTGGAGGTTGTAGCCTCTTGCAAGTAGGAACCTACATACTAGTAAGTGTCTACACTAGTACAACATTTAAAATATTTTCTTCATAATAAGAAAGAATATAGAGATGACAGTAGTGGTGGTTTTCTCCCAGATTAAGTTTTCACCTAAAAATCTAGTGTCCCTGTGTGTTGATGAGTTTTTCTTACTTATGGTTTACATGACTTTATACTTAATGTTACTCATGTTTTACTAAATAAGCTGTGATTTATAACACAATTTCATGTTAATAAAATAATGGATCAGATATATTTGAAATGAAAAGTATAAACTAAGTAAATTTAATTGGAAATGAAATATTGGTTGGTTCGAAACACATCGATAATTTATTCAACTATGGATCTGGAAGACTTGTTTTTAAATATTTCTACTCATAATAGCCTCCACTTAGATTATGAAAGATTGATTCACCCCCCTCTTAGTATTTCTAACAAACTAATCACTAGGTCCCTTTCTTTGCTCAACAATATTTGACTTATAATATCTTTTGTAATTCCATGATTTATTGCATTTCTAACATATTCTTATTGAATTAGAAGGATATTTGTATCTTCCTTATGATCTCAATCTCCATATGGATAATTTTCATTCACCTCTATCGATTGGTTGAACTCGTATAGGCTAATCAAGAATTTCAATCACCTTTATAGTTGTTCAAAAAGATAACCAAAAGACTATAGATTTAATTGTCAATCTAAGGTTCATATGGAATTTATCGGTTATCATGCACTATCTATGATTGTACAATCTATAGTTGTAGTAATCTAAGTGAGTGTCATAGGAAAATATATTGGGATGCCTTCACAAGTCACCATGAGAAATCTACTTGTAACATTATCCGCACTTTGTAGGAATTGATAGAGCACACATCAAGGAAAGTAAATGTCACACTTGTAGGAAATAAAGTTTACTTGCAAGAAATAAATCACACAAGAATCTAATGTGACTTGTTCCAATGTTAAAACGATATTGGTTTCTCTAACATAAATGCAGTTGAACATGTAATATAATGTAGTAGATAACAAACCATCAAACACACTCTCTTAATAAAGGAAATAGGACTATAAATTAGATGTTGTAAATAGGTTAACCAAACTAAACCTAATTGAAAATAGAGAAATCAAAGTTATGGAAAATAGAGTATTTTAGTGATAGCATGGAGTTGTAGCAATGATTTGAGTCACAAATTATAGTCTAAGTCCATGAAAATGATTAGTACATAATTAATGACAACATTAATGAATGAGTTGCAGCAATAAACCTATGATACAAAGTTGAAACAATATGAATATGACAATTGTAGCAATAAGCCTATGATAAAATGTTGTAGTAATATGGAATATCAAAGTTATAATAATTGAAATTTAGAGTTGCAACAATATGAAATATAAGAGTTACAAAAAATATTTATCAAAAGAAAAATAAAGGAAATATATAAAATATACTACAACTATTTTATAGAGTACAAGCAATACCTAGCTAAGGAGGGGCCCCTGCCTCCTTAGACAAGGAATTGGTTTACAAAATAATTAAGGTGATATATGCTCAAAAAAACATTGACTAAATCATAATGAAAATAAACTTTATATTGTTGGAAATTAGACATACAATGAAAGACTTAGTTTTGATTGTGATCTACACTAATTTAGATGTTGACTCTAATTAAGTACTTAGATCAAGGAGATACATAATTTTTTCTATCTAAATTAACCAAAGAAGTTGATGGAAATCCATGAGAATAAGCTATTCCACCTCATTGCATCAAATTTCCAAATGATAGAAAAATTGAACACATGCTAAATTAATCAATTGTATGAAAAGCTAAGTCATTCATTTTTTTCTAAGTGCCTATTTTCCCTTACCATTTTTCTGTGTAAGGAGAATGGTTTCTTCAATACCTGAATGATCCAAAGATGATATTTGTTTGGTTAATTTATGTATTGTTACAACTAGCACATAGTTACAACATCCTTCCTCAGAGTTGCAACAACAATCTTGAGTGAGTTACAACAACAACCATTGGTGCAAATCACATCAGTGGTGAGAGTTGGAACAAGAAAGACATGAGAGTTGCAACAACAGTGACAATGACATAGAGTTGCAACATGATTGGAAAAAACTCGGAATTGCAACAACTATACTCAACTAGAGACTTTTAGTATCTCACACTCAAGAGTTACAACACCTATGTCCTGGTGGAGAGTTTCAACAACCATTAAGAGAGTTGAAACACTTATGCTTAGAAGGTAACTATGCGTCCTTGTTCTTTTATACCATTGTTAGCAAGTAAAGGTAGTGGTTTCTTGAAAATGCATAAGAATAAGCATTGAAATGGAATATTAAGATGATAATTATACATTGACTAAAAATAAATCATTGTGGATGAAAAAGGTATTAGGATGAGATGGAAATGGGAAAAAGGTATACAAAAAAGTATTGGACAGGCATTAAAAATATGTCAATTTTAACTCTCGTCATCTACCAATAGCCAATTTCATTGCATGTCCATATGAAACCAAAGAGTTAGTTTAGTTCTAAGTAGGCGAGGCTCCCTTGGATTTGGCTAAAACTATAGTCAAATTTTCCTACTTCATTAGCGTGGAATTGGCCTCCCATTTCTTGAAATTCCTTCCAGTAGGCCAATTCCTCTCTCCTAGACAAGTGTACTCTTTCATGTATTCTTAGGTAGGTATCCAAATCATTTGATAGTGAAAATTTAGAAGTATCCATTTATCTCCACAAATTTCTATGCACTTAATATATATGTTCACTCTCTCAAGTGCTACCTTTAGGTTGCCAGGATTAAGGGGATTTCTTTATTGAATTTCCTCTGTAGATTGTTTCCATCTCTCAGTATATCCTTCAATAGTATTATTTTCTAATACTTCAATTTTCGCCTTGCAATGTGCAATAGATTCCTCCTTCTTCTCAGTCATGAAATTTACATGTGATGGAGAGTAAGTCCATTGTTTGTGTGTGTTCATGACTTGTAGAGATATATAAAATTATCCTCTAACCCATAGGTTTATTTTGATATTTTTATGTACACTATTATGAGCATGTTCCAAATCAATATGGTCAATCAAAAAAGACCCAAATTCTTTAAATTAAACATCCCAAACAAAGTGGTTAGTATTCCAGTGTTCCACACTAGGTTATGGAACATTAAGACATTATGTCGATACAACTTGAAAAATATGTTATTCTCCTCACTAATACATGCATAATATACTTTAAGAAATGTAGAAAGGGATGTGATATCAAAGGGTTTCTTGGTCATTATAGATTTTCTATGAAACATTATAAATATTTCTTGCAATAAAACATTATAGTAAGGTGGGAAGATCTACAACTAAGAGATGAATCAACCAATAACCCAAGTTGAATTTTCTCAATTTCCAATTTATTTACTTATTTTTCTAGTTCAAATCATTCCTTTTATTTTTTCCTTTCTAGTTCCCATTTGATTTTTTGGGTTTCAAAATACTCATCCCACTTCTCTATCAATCCTCTAAAAATCTATTGGTGTTCCTTAACATGCATCACACCTTCCTCATGATATGCTATCAGTCAATTCCATCTATCCTCTTTTGCTTCCAAACAACTGTCAATAATATCTACTTGTGTGGCCTTCTCTTCCACTTATTTATCCTTAGTATAGATGATATCTCAATAAAGGTAGGTCTACTATCTTATGTTTGAACAACCGCTAGTTCCTAGGTTTCTCTTTTGTAGGTTTGTGTTATATCTCTTGCTTTAGGGAGAGGTTCCTCTACAACAAGGGAATTTGTTTCATTGGAAAGGAAATATAACTTCTCAAAAGTCCTACTCACTTTCAAGCACCCAATTCTTCCTTAAAATTTATGTATACAAATTTATAAGTAGAGGAGTACATAATTTTGTAGGTTTCCTGACCTTGGATGTATTTTCTATTTCTAGGGGACTAATGGTCTCTTCTACTTTAGGATTTATAACTTCTTCTTTCTCTTGGTATTCCTACAAGATTTCAGTAAAGCCTTCTCCTAGATTTTCCCTTGTTTGTTCTTGTGCTTCAGTGAGGTCCTCTATCCCTATATCTTCCTCAAATTTGGGCCCAATAAAGTCTTGACCACCCCCCATTGATTATGTTGGTTCTTGTGTTTCAACGAAGTATCTTTCCTCCACTACTCATCCTAATTCTAGTGGAGCGGTAGGGGGGTTATCTTTGTGCTACAACTCCTTTTTCCATCATTTCTAGTCCTTGTGTAACAACACTTGTTTCTTCTTGTTTTGATTGAGTTGTATCAATCAGGATATACTTGATCAATTTCTTATTTGGAAAAATAAAATATGTTTATATTTTCTTTATTTTCCACAGTGCTTTCATCGAGTATTTTCTCCCTATTATCTCCACATCACTATCATGGCTACATTAATCTCTTTATGGAGTTGCAATAACACCCTCAGGAATTTGTTCTTCAATGTGAACACCAAGGTATCTATGGCCAGTGGATTTGAAACAATATATACTATGATTGTAGCTCTAGGATTTGCATCAATGATGTTTCATGGTGGAGTTGTAGCAACTAGGGATTTCTATATGGAGCTGCATCAAGTACTATCTCTATTGGTTCTCTTTCCACTTCTCTCCATGCCTTTCCTTCTCTATGCATTGTGTGCTTAACTAGGATTTTAATGAGCCAATGATGTGAGAGGGTCTCCTATGGTGAGGAAATATTATGTGCTAGTGAGGTCATGTTTTGTAGTGTCTTTCAAAGGACAAATGATAAATTAACCATCCAACCATGCCGCAGGTGGTATAGTAACTAAAGGTGTTGTATATGAACAACCATGTGGCGGCCTTCATAAGTGGCGTACCTTTGTACTACTAAAGAAAAATCCCCCAATGATTTTTCAATGATATCCTATCAAAACCTATTATTTTCTTGTCCAAGAATTTTCCCATGGGAACTTCATTGATAAAGTAATTCCATACCACGTGCATTCATATTGGGGCATAAAAAATGAAATAATATATTGATCATATAATAGGCGGTAAAGGGTATTTATATGTTGTATAACAATATGTGTATCATACGTTATTGTTTATAAAATACATTGGCCACACAGAGAACTAATATGCATCTACAATGTATATCAAAAGAAGAAAGGTCCATTGTAGAATGCATATGGGGTCATAAGAGAGGCATCATATCTCTATACTAGGGATATAAATATAAATGGGTAGAAAAAATGTTAATGAAAAAATAAATACCTATAATATCTATTGAAAGTAGGGGTGTTTTAAATTGGAAAGGTGTACTGGCTTCATATTCGTAGGGGGTTAGATAAAGGGAATTTTAGAGGTATTTTCCAACATGTAGTCAAATTAAGGTTATTGTTTAGTATGCCACAAATGTGTTCGGTTGTTTTATATTCTTTCCACGACTAGCCCATGTAGTTAACCAGGGGGGTTCGAAGGGGGGTGGAGCCCCCCCTTCGTTGCGCCGATTACGTAGTGGGGGGAGTCACAGGGGGTTTAAGGGGTGCAGGTAACCCCACTCTATGGGGTCTAGGGCAGCACCCTGGAAAATTTTGGTTTTGGACCCTATATTAGGTTGGGCGGACCTACCTATGGTTTTGTGCAAGTTTTTCGCACATGGTTTTGGAAGTGATGGTTTTCAGTCCATGGTTTTGGATGTGATGGTTTTCGGTCCATGGTATTTGATGCTTTGGCATGTATAAATATGCATTGTAAAATTGAAAGTAACATAATGAAAAATCAAGCTGATATTTCCGGTTTTGGGATCCAAGGAAAATCTTTGTGTATATGTGTTTTATGTGTTATGCTCGTGCATTGTTTATTTTCTGGGTTCTAGAATTCGTATGCAGGTAATTTCTGTACGGGGTTAAAACCTACATTTGGTATCAGAGCTATTATGGCTTCAAGGGGATGCCTTTGCTACTGAGGGGTTTCACTTGGGCCTATGGTAGACCCTGTTTAGTGGGAGATCTATGGGATCGATTCTGGTGGTGAAAGAAGATGGCGAGCAATGGAAAGATAGAGATTGAGAAATTTAATGCTTAGAGTTTTGAGTTATGGAAACTCAAGATGGAGGATTTGTTGGTGGATAAAGATCAGTGGATTGCGATAGATCTAGGTATTAAACCAACAGAGTGTCTGATGAAGAATGGAAGAAGTTGGATCGGAAGGCAAAGAGTATAATACGATTGTGTGTCTCAGATTCAGTATTGCTGAATGTACCAAGGGAAGCTACAGCGAAGGATTTGTGGGACAAGTTAGGGACTTTATACCAATATAAGTCTCTGGTGAATAAATTGTTCCTATGGAAAAAAGTTATATAACCTGAGGATGAAATATGGAGACTTGGCGATAGAGCATCTGAACGCATTTAATACTGTGGTAAGTCAGTTATCATCTATTGATATTAAAATTTCAGATCAAGATAAGTGCACTAGTTTGTTGTGTTCTCTACCAGATTCATGCGATAGTCTAGTTATTACAATAGGTAGCAATGCAACTGCCTTGTATTTTGATGAAATAGTCTCATCCTTGCTAACAGAGGAAATGAGACGAAAAAATATGGAGAGCCAAAATGCTGATGCCTTGTTTGTACGAGGACAGTCCCAGAACAGAAATAAAAATAAGTCATCAAGTGGGAGGTCCAAAACTAGAGGGAGATCTAAATCTCCAGGAAAACCTCTAAAGGCGGTGTGCTGGAAATGCGGAAAGGAAGGACACTACCAAAGGGACTATAAATCTAAAGTTCCTGATAAAGGAAGGGGATCTGATGATGCTCCTTCTGCAGAGGTGATAACCACCTCAGATGAAGGTGGGGATATGTACTTGGCTTGTTCAAGTACACATGTAGATCACGAGGCATTTTTTATTGACTCAGGTGCATCCTTTCACTTCACTCTCCATAGAGAGTGGTTCTGCGAGTATGAGAAATATGATTGTGGTGATGTCTTCTTGGGGATGACAAGAAGGCTAGAATCATTGGTCATGGGAAAGTAAAGTTGAAGTTGCAAGGTGGAAGGGTTAGAACACTTCCGGGTGTTCTGCATATTCCTGCATTAGCTAGAAATCTAATTTCCTGTAAGCAAGATGGATGATGTAGGTGTAAAAATAGTGTTCGAGGATACCAGCAAGATGGTTCGAGGATGATCTGAATTTGGATCCTTAAACTCTCTTAAAGCTACCCGAACTCTATAAAAAATCATATCGAAGTTTAAAGTCTTGTCGATGTCGAAGCCTATCAGAAATAACCTTTGAACAAAGACAATTTGCAGTCAACACAGAGAAACGAGGACCTTAAGTCAAAGTACGCTGACCGAGGCCCATGGAGACTGGGCAGTGGTGCAAACTAGCAAATGGGAAATCCAAATCAGAAAACAGAGGTTGTTTCTGATGCGCGATTAATTGTGCATCGCTGGGAAAAACCCCTCAAAATGGTAAAGCCCTGAGTGCTTGGTCACAAGGCAGGCCAAGAAACCGTGGGAAAAGTGATAAAATTGAAGGTGGGTCCTGCGCTCCAAAACCAGTGGAATATCAAAGCTGTTTCAGGCGGTAAGTGGGTTTGTCAAAGGACCCAACGATTCCATACATTGATTGACGCATGTCCGGCAAATAAGAGAGAAAACCACTCTCATCACGGGCTAAAATCTGAGCAAGTCAACCACATGATAAGAGTGATAACCATAGGATCTGGAGGCCCTAGATCTAATGGCGGAGATTGCGCCCGATGAGAAACTGGATTCGACAGAGAAAATAAGCTTTGACATATAAAGGTTGAAGTCCAATTAGACCATTAAGTTAGCGGATGAATCATTTCATAGAGTAATCAAAGTAATGAACAACTTGAGGAAGAGTTGGCTCAAATCATAAGGAGACAAGTGGCCACCTCTCTATGAAGCATTATAGTGATGATGACGCAGAGCAGGGAATTCCAATGGACAGAGGCAAGTGATCTAAAGAGTCGGGAGAGGAAGCGAACAGTCATCAAACAGATTGGCGTTAAGCCATGAACAGACGAAAAGAAAAAAAGAGAGCAGCCTAGGAAGTAGTAAGTAGACCTAGAAGTAGAGAAGCCAGAGCAAGAGCTCACTATAATAGGTAGAAAAAGAGCGAACAATGAGAGGACACTAAAGGCACAGAGAGTCTTTGGAGTCACTCAAAGGTCGAGTGAAAAGCCAGAAAGCCCAATTGACAGTAGTATATTGTTGTTGGAGTTGCTTGGAGGTCGAGCGACTCACAGAGGCATGTAAAGGCTGAGTGAAAGAGCTTAGAAAAGCCAGAGCAGAGAGCCGTGAGCCACAACCATAGCCAAGAGCTAGAGAAAGCGCTAGAAGTGAGAAATAAGAGCCAGAACTAGAACCTGAGCCACAGAGCCACAACTAGAGTCAGAGCCATAGCTAGTGCAAGAGCTAGAGCCAGAGCCAAGAGCCTAAGCTAGAAAGCCAAAGAGCTCCAAGAGCCAAGGGATAAGATGGCGTTCTGAGCCTAATGTTCCTATGTAAAAAATTGGTGTTAAGTGTAGGCACTTGTAAAAGAACTATTGTCATAATCCCAGAGAGCCTAATCAAGTTGATTACATCTCAAGGAGACGTAGCCCAAGATATCAGGGTGAACTCCATATTATATTGATGTGTTTGTTTTATACTGCTGCTTTAACTACTGTTATATGCATTTATATATATCAGCTTAAGTACCTTGCCATATCAACACAAACAAAATTTTTTAAAGTAAATAATCAGCTAAAAACAAATACAAGCACACACCCATATTTTTAAGCATTTCTTATTTCCGCATTAGTTGATCAGATAGACTTGGGAAACTTTAAAGCTTCGGAAGTGGTAGAGGTTTTGTAAGTTAGACAAGAAGCCTAAGAGCCCCATTTTTACATCAGGTGGTATCAGAGGTTAAGATTGATTAACCCCACCTACAAAGAAGGTTGTCTCATAATGCTTGGTTGACAACGCAAAGATTGTTGTCTGAAAGGTGTTTGGACAGTCAAGGATTGATTACCTCATCAATTGTATGCTTGGTTGCAAACTGACTATTGTTTGAGTTTGCAGAGGTGAAGGGAAAGCTATTGATGGCTCAGTCCAGGAAGGACAAGAAGGAAGAGGAGCTGAAGGCGTTCCTCTATCCCAAAGTACCTAAGGGAAATCCTTGAAGCACAAAAGGTTATTGCAAGAGGTTACTGGATAAGTTCTTTAATAATCTTTTTTGAAGTTCTTTTATGCATTTTGAAAATGACAACTTCTACAAGTGAGTTCTCAAATTCTTCTTGCTCCCGAAGTTCCTTTAATGGACACATGAAGCAAGACTTGTCCAGCATGATGGATATGATGAGAGAAATGTACGAGGATGGAAGAAAAAGTAGCATACTTAGAGAGAAGTTGAATTCCATGGAGGAAGAGAATCAGATGCTTTTTGGCAAATTGCAGGAGATGGACAGGCAACTTCATATTGGAAATATGAACCTGAAAAGGATGCATGAGTTGGAGTCACAACTCTTTGTTGCCAAAGAAGCCTTGGCCAAGTATCAACTTGAAGAAGAGGTAAACCATTCCTGATTGTCTTCAAATTCTTCTAAGAATGCCTATATTGGTTCTTTTGAAAAACATACCAAACGCATAGGTTCCAAGCTAATGTCCAAAATGGGCTATGAAGGAAAAAGATTGGGCAAACATACACAAGGCATCGTCTAGCCAATAATGGTTGAGGAAAGGCCTAAGTATTTGGGTCTTGGCTATGGACAGTCTTATGGAGAGAATTCCAAAGCTGCCATGAAGACAATTGAAACAGTTCTGAAATTGAGTTTCATTGCAGGTCCTCTACCTTAGAAGTGTGAGGATTGTATTCAAGAGGAATGCAATAGCTCGAGACATCATTTTCATGATGCAGGTGTTCAGAAGCACACACTTGAACCAGAGAGTTGTGGAAACTCTGATAGCCTTGAAGAAAATGATGGTGTTCCAAAGGGAGCCATTCCTTCATTTTCTTCACCTCCTCATGAAGGCAATAAAGGTGAAAGAGGCAAGTATAAATCTGGTTCTAAAAATATTCCTTTTGATTTTGTAAGGCATGGAAAAAGAATTGCATGTTCCTTTTTTGGTTTGGATAACCATTATGTTTCTAGATGTTGGAAGAGGATGGCCACATATAGGAAACTTCTATAGGAAAAGAAGCAAGTAGCCAAAGGTCAACAGGATAAGGCAAATCATGCTATCAAAAGGATGCACATGTGTTGCACTTACTATCATAAGCAAGGGCATCTTACTGAAAGGTGTTGGACCTTGAATCCAGCACTGTTTCCACCAAAGCTGAAGGAGAAGGTGGAAAAAGAAAATGGCAGGGATGGAAATAAAGATTCCATGATTGATGTGGTTCAGGATGATTCACATATTGATGCTGATGTGCAAGAAAAGGAGGGACCTTTGAAATGGATTGGTAAGAAATAGTTAGAATTCTTATCCAATTAAGGTTGCATGTCTAGTGATGCATCTGTTTGCATTTCTTTGTGGAATAAATGCAAGTTGCAGGATCTTACCAAATGGTAAATAGAAAGAAGTTGAGTAGGAAACTCACTTTATTGCTGCAACAGTATGTTCATTTCAACTTTGGAAGTAGAGTGTACTTAAGTGAAAGTTGAAAGATGGAATGCATGCATGAGCATGAGATGCATGTAATGTTGGCTTGGGAGAAGTTAACTTCGTCTCCAAAATGGAGACAAGGATGAAGTGTTTCATCTTTTGGAAAAGAGTCCTAAAGGTATTTTTCCTACACGCTTGACTTGAAGGGTCAATTGTTGTAAAGGCATGTTTTATTGGCTTGTTATCTAGTTAATCATTTGTATGTAGATATAAGATGTGGAAGTGTTCACAAGATGTGAAATTTGTTTCTTTGTTGAAGCGGGAGTTAGCCCATGCAGTTGTTTTCTGTATGCCTGTTGTTGTTAACAATCGTTGTTGGTAGCTTTTCAAACTGGTACAAATGAAAGTTTTGTGGAGCAGATGTACTTCACATTTGTTTGAGCCACCTTGGATCAAGGATCAAGGCAAAGAAGCTCAAACTTCCTTCTGTAAACTTCATAGTAAAAGTTCTACATGAAGTCAAGTAGGAAAAGAGTGCTTCCCAAAACGACCAACCCATCCAAGAAGGGAAGTGGTTAAAGAGTTTGGTTCAGAGGCACTATGCAAAGGCAAGTGTCAGGAGGCTAAAAGAAGAGGATTTTATTTCTCTCATTTACTACTTAGATCAATATATCAGCCTTTTGGTGGACCAAAAGTTCTTTTAGTAGGAAGGCGTGATCCGAATTTGGATCCTTAAACTCTCTTAAAGCTACCCAAACTCTGTAAAAACTCATACCGAAGTTTAAAGCCTTGTGGATGTCAAAGCCTATCATAAATAACCTCTAAACAATGACAATTTCCAGCCAGTATAGAGCAACGACAACCTTCGATCAAAGTACGCTGACCGAGGCCCATCGAGACCGCGCAGTGGCGAAAAATAACAAATGGGAAATCCAGATAAAAAAACAGAGGCTGTTTCTGATGTGCATTAGTGCAAACACACTTCGCTGGGCAAAACCCCTCGAAATGGTAAAGCCCTGAGCACTCGATCACAAGTAAAGCCAAGAAACCATGGGAAAAGCACTAAAACCAAAGGCGGGCCCCATGCTCCAAAACCGACGAAATATCAGAGGCGTTTCAGGCAGTAAGCGAGTTTTTCAGAGGACCTAACGATTCCATACGTTGATTGACTCATTTTCGGTGGATGAGAGATAAAACCATTCTCATCGCAGGCTAACTTCCGAGAAAGCCAACTGTGCAATAAGAGTGATAACCATAGGATTTGAAGGCCCCAGATCTAACGGTAGAGATTGCGATCGATGGGAAACCGAATTCGATGGAAAAAATAAGCTTCGGCACATAAAGGTTGAAGTCCAATTGGACCGCTGAGTTGGCAGATGAATCATTTTACAGAGTAACTAATGTGATGAACTTCTTGAGGAAGAGTTGGCTCAGCTCGTAAGGAGACAAGTGGCCACTTCTCTGTGAAGCGTTACAGTGATGATGATGCAGAGTAGGGAATTCCTGTAGACAGAGGCAGGTGATCCAAAGAGCCAGGAGAGGAAGTGAATAGTCATGAGATGGATTGGTGTTAAGCCATGAACAAAAAACGAGAAAAGAAGAGTGTAATCGAGGAAGCAGCAAGCAGACCTGGAAGTAGAGAAGCCAGAGAAAGAGCTCACTGTAATAAGTAAAAAAAGAGCGAACAACGAGAGGACGTTGAAGGTGCAGAGAGTCTTTGGAGTCACTCAAAGGTTGAGTGAAGAGCTCGAGAGCTCAATTGACAGCAACATATTGTTGTTGGAGTTGCTCCGAGGTCGAGCGACTCATAGAGGCATGTAAAGGCCGAGCAAAAGAGCATAGAAAAGCCAAAGTAGAGAGCCATGAGCCACATCCAAAGCCAAGAGCCAGCGCGAGCACCAGAAGTGAGAGTTGAGAACCAGAACTAGAGCCTGAGCCACAGCCAGAGTCAAAGCCGCAGCCAAAATAAGAGCCAGAGCCAGCCAAGAGCCAGAGCTAGAAAGTCGAAGAGCTCAAAGAGCCAAGGGATATGATGGTGTTCTAAGCCCAATGTTCCTATGTAAAACATTGGAGTTAAGTGTATGCACGTGTAAAATAACTATTGCCATAATCCCAAATAGCCTAATTGAGTTGATTAGAGATCAAGGAGACGTAGCCCAAGATATCAGGGTGAACTCCATATTATATTGTTGTCTTATGTGTTTGTTTTTATTGTTGCTTTAACTACTGTTATATGCATTTATATATATCAGTTTAAGTACCTTCCCATATCAGCACAAACAACAAATTTTAAAGTAAATAATTAACTGAAAACAAATACAAGCATACACCCATTTTTTTAAGCATTTCTTATTTCTGCATTGGTTGATCAAATAGATTAGGGAAAATTTAAAGCTTTGGAAGTGGGAGAGGTTCTGTAAGTTAGATAAGAAGCCTAAGAGCCCCATTTTCAGATTAGGGGGGCACTGGTATTGATGTGGGGAGTTCAAATTGGAACTCTGTACAAGCTGAAAGGTAGCATTGTTGTTGATGGGTGCAACAGGTCAGTGGTTCCTCAAAGTGGAGTAGAAACTCTAGTGGTCTCTGGAGAGAAGACCATGTTGTGGCATAAAATGCATGGACATATTAGGGAGAAGGGCCTTCGAACACTTCATGGTAAAGGTATGGTACAAGGTATGAGTAATATCTCTCTAGATTTTGATTTTTGTGAAAATTGTGTATATGGGAAGCAGAATCGAGTGAGTTTCCCCTCTGGTGGTAAGAGGTCGAAACAGATATTAGAGCTTGTGCACGGTGATGTGTTTGGACTTGTGAAGGTTCCATCACTGGGTAAGTCTGTGTACTATGTATGCTTTATAGATGACTTCTCAAGGAATACATGGATATATTTCCTTAAGAAGAGGTATGAAGTCTTTGATAGGTTTAAAGAATTTAAGGCTCTAGTGGAAAACCAGATAGAGAAGAAGATAAAGGTGCTGAGAACAGATAACAGTGGATAGTTTTATAGTAAGGAATTTGAAGAATTCTATAAGAAGTGTGGTACAGCACGACAAAGACTACTCCATACACACCTGAGAAAAATGGAGTTGCAGAAAGAATGAACAAGAAGTTGATGGAAAGGGCAAGAAGCATGCTCAGTGGTGTCAGGTTAGGACGAGAATTCTAAGCAAAGGTAGTGGATACAACATGTTACCTGGTCAACAAATTACCTTTATCAGCGTTGCGGGATAAGACTCCACAAGAGGTATGGACTGGTAAGAAACCCTCTCTTACACATCTGTGGGTATTTGGATGTGATGCATATGTACATGTTCCAAAGGAGAAACGAACCAAGTTGGATAGTAAATATGAAAAGTGCATCTTTATTGGGTATAAGGATGGTTTAAAGGGTTATAAGATTTGGAACCCGGTAACAAGGAAGGTTGTGTATAGATGAGATGTGGTGTTCAAAGAGGTAAAAGATGTTATTAAACATGAAGTCCAACCAAAGGAACTTGAGAAGATAGAGTTTGAACTAAATGAGGAAGAATCAGACTCTGCAACAGAGGAGGAATCAAAAGATGAAGAGCCACAAACTCCGGGTGTGAGAAGATCAGTTCGAGAAAGAAGGTAGCTAGAAAGGTATAGTCCATTTGCTTTCTATTCAAATTTTGCCTTATCTATTACTGATGATGATCACAGAATTATGAAGGAAGCAGTAGATTTAGAGGATGGAAAAATCTGGAAAGAGTCCATGGTTGATGAAATGGCATCTTTGCACAAAAATGAGGCTTGGGATCTAGTGAAGTTGCCAGCTGGAAGGAAACCCATTGGCAGCAAATGGGTGTTCAAGAAGAAGACAAATGTAGAAGGAAACGTGGAGAAATACAAAGCTCAGTTGGTAGCAAAAGGTTATTCCCAGGTGCGGGGAATTGATTTTGGTGATATTTTTTCTCTTGTTGCCAAGGTAACTTCTATTAGATTACTTTTATCTATTGCTATTACTTTTGATTTTGAGGTAGAACAGATGGATGTGAAGACAACATTTCTTCACGAGGATTTGGAAGAGGAGATCCACATGAAGCAACCTGAAGGATTTGTAGTGAAGGGGAAGAAATAATTGTATGCAAGTTAAAGAAGCCTCTGTATGGGTTAAAACAATCACCAAGGATGTGGTATCAGAAATTTGATATATTTATACGGGACTTGGCTTCACCAAAAGCAAAGAAGATCACTGTGTGTATTTTAAATTAATTGGTGACAATGTTATTTATCTGGTCTTGTATGTGGATGATATGTTGTTGGTTGGAAATGACAAAGAAATTATCGAGGATTTGAAGACCCATTTGTCCTCCAAATTCAACATGAAAGATCTTGGTGCTGCAAACTATATTTTGGGATGGAAATTAAAAGAGATCAGACAAAGAGGAAGCTTTGGTTAAACTAGAGGAAGTATGACGAGACAATATTGAAGAGGTTTAATATTCAGGATAGTAAACCAGTGAAGGTTCCTATTCCTGTAGGTGTAAATTTATCTACTGAAAAGTGTCTCAATACATAAGAGGAGGAAGAGGAGATGTCCCGTGTTCCATATGCAAGTGCAGTCAGTAGCCTGATGTATGCGATGGTCTGTACTAGACCATACATTGCACATGCAACGACAATAATGAGCAGGTTTATGTCAAAACCAGGTAAGGAGCACTGGACAACAGTGAAGCAGGTTTTCAGTTAGTTTTGTGGCACTAGTGATTATGGTTCGTGATACCAAGGAAGACCAAGATTGGGTAGAGTGTTTAATATTCATGGCTTTGTTGATGCAGACTGGGCTGGAGATTTGGATCAGAGAAGATCTACAAGTGGGTATGTGTTTAACCTATTTGGATGTGTAGTTAGTTGGATGAGTAAGAAACAATTTTTAGTGGCACTATCAACCACAGAGGCAGAATACATGGAAGCCACTCATGAAAGCAAGGAAGCAGTTTGGTTGCATATATTGTGTTCAAGTATGGGGTTAGTACAGGGAGCTATAAGGATAGACTGTGACAACCAAAGTGCAATATTATTGGCAAAGAACCCTGCATATCATTCAAAGACAAAGCACATTGATGTGCAATATCACTTTGTGAGGGATATGATAGAATACAAAAAGGTGTTGGTGGTAAAGATGGAAACTTCAAAGAATACAAAAGATGCATTGGAAAAATATGTGAGATCTGAGAAGTTCTCTTGGTGTAGAGAAATAATGGGCATTGCAGGGTTGGATAAATGACTAAGCTCTATTGTGGTCCCCTATGGAAAGAAAACAAGAAGTGGGAGAATGTTGGTTTGTGTTATATTCTTTCCACGACTAGCCCACATAGTTAACTGGGGGGTTCGAAAGGGGGTGGAGCCCCCCCTTCGTTGCACCGATTGCATAGTGGGGGGAGTCATAGGGGATTTGAGGGGTGCAGGTAACCCCACTCTATGGGGTCTGGGGCAGTGCCCCAGAAAATTTTGGTTTTGGACCCTATATTAGGTTGGGCGGACATACCTATGGTTTTGTGCATGTTTTCGCACATCGTTTTGGACGCAATGGTTTTTGGTCCATGGTATTGGATGCTTCGACATGTATAAATATGTATTGTAACATTGAAAGGAACATAATGAAAAATCAAGTTGGTAGTCCTGGTTTTGGCATCCAGGGGAAAATCTCTGTGTATATGTGTTTAATGTGTTATGCTCTCGCATTGTTTATTTTCTGTGTTCTAGAACTCATATGTAGGTAATTTTTGTATGGGGTTAAAACCTACAAAAGGCACATGCTATGTCATAGGTTCATTAAGTAAAGGCCTTATTGATTTTCCTAGCTTGAGGAACTACTACATGTTCTTAGGCTTTGGCCTTCTTTGAAAATACCAATGCTCTCCTATGTGAGTAAGACCTATTACCTTGGCTATCACCTACACCATTGTCCCTACCACTAAAAAATTGTTTTCAGTAAAATTCATGGTGAATTTGATGATCATTTCATCATTATAACCTTGCATTTTGTCTATGTACTTCGTCCAGCCTACCTGTTGAAACATTTCTCTGATATGGTCATATGATTCCATTAATAGAGCCCCCGTAGGTTCCATGGAATTCAATGTGTTATGAAACCAGCTCAAGAAAAGATAGAAAAGATAGATCAACGCCTTATAATTCAGCCTCTTCGAGGGGGCGACCTCCTTTACATTACATAAATGAACAATTCTTGGATGATTCAAATGACAAAACCTCCTTTCTATATATAGGAGTCTAAGGAGTCACAATATAATCTAGCCGACCTAACAATAATAATATAAAGCCACAAAAATAACAATAGAGGGATTCTATGGGGCACATTTAATAACAATATGGGGACAATAGGGGCACAAAATATTAATAAGGGATACAACTACAATAGTAATGGGGTAATCACTAGTATTATAGGGACCTAACATGCCCCTCTCCTTCAAAAAAGTGTTGTCCTCAACGCTTGAGTAGTTCTGGATGCTTCTATATAAAATTCTCATCCTCCCATGTGGATTCTTCAGCGGATAAGTTCTTCCACTTGATAAGATACTCTGAAATTGATCGATTTCGTAGTTGTCGAGTTCTTGTTTCTGTGACTGCTTCCGTTTCCAATATAATTTTTCCTTACTCGTCAAGTTCTGGCAATATTGTTTGAACTGGGAGCTTGTCGCCTATAACCTTCTTTAAACATGAAACATGGAAAACTGGTTGCACTTGAGAAGCTGCAAGAAGCTCGAATTTGTATGCCATAGTACCAATCTTTTGCAACACCTTGTACGAACCATAATACTTTGGTGATAATTTATTTTCCTTCTTAGCTTGCTTGAGGGACATTTGCTTATATGGTTGTAGCCATAGGAATACCCAATCACCTACATCAAAACTTCTTTCACTGCGATGTTGATCTGCCTGTTGTTTCATTCTATTCTGTGCCAACACGAGGTTATCCTTTAAGAGTTGGAGGACTTGTTGTTGATGTTCGATGTGATGTTCCACTGCTTGAACCTTAGAATTTTCTCTTAAATATGATGTGATGGATGGTGGATGATATCCATAAGGTGCCATAAATGGGGTCATTTTTGTTGCTGTATGGAAGGAAGTGTTATACCACCATTCAGCCAGAGGCAACCATTTCACCCATTGTGTCTGTTTATCATATACAAAGCAACGAAGATATCCTTCCAAACATTTTTTTACTATCTCAGTTTACCCATCAGATTGAGGATGATAAGATGAGCTTTGAGCTAACTGAGTACCAAGACAAGAAAATAATTATGTCCAAAAATTTCTAGTGAAAATGGGATCTCTGTCACTTACAATAATCTTTGGGTTTCCATGTAGCTTTTGAATTGTTTCCATAAATGTAGTATAAACTGTACTGGCTTTAAATGGATGTGATAATGCACAAAAGTGTGCATACTTGGTAAGTCTATCAACTACCACTATGATGACACTCTTTCCCTCAGACTTGGGTAAACCTGTGATAAAATCCATTGAAACCTCCTCCCAACGTTGGCTTGGAATGGATAAAGGTTGTAATAGACCCGGTGTCTTAATTGTTCAACTTTATTTTGTTGGCAAACCAAACATTCCGCCACAAACTTTTGAATATCTGATTTAAGGCCATCCCAAAAAAAATTCCTTCTTAACCCTGTGGTAAGTTTTTAAAAATCCTGAGTGCCTCCTAAGGGAGAAGTGTGCAATTCCATAAGAATCTTTTGTTTTAGTTGGGAATTCTTACAGAGGTATAAGCGATCTTTGTACCATAACGAATCATTTTGCCAGCTAAATGTATCAGACGTACTGGCATCTTGTTGTAACTTTCGAATAAGTGCCCACACTTCTTCGTCATTCTTCCATTCCTCCCTTGCTTCGTTTATCCAATCTGGTTGGATAATAGAAATGGCACACAACAATGCTTCCACATCCTCATCCTTTCTTGAGAGTGCTTCTGCCACCACATTTTGCTTCCCTTTTTTGTAGATGATTTCAAAGTCATAACCCAACATCTTTGTGACCCACTTTTGTTGTTGTTCAGAGGATAATCTTTGTTCTAAAAAGTATTTAAGGCTATCATGATCCGTTTTTACTTGAAGTGTCTTCCCATTAGGTAGGGTCACCATTTCTTATGTGCATGTAGTATTGCCAACATTTCCTTCTCATAAATAGCTTTGTGTAAAAACTTTCCCTTGATTGGACGACTTTCAAAAGCAATGGGTCTTTCATCTTGCATTATAACAACACCAATTCCATTTCCTGAAGCATCACATTCCACAATAAAGTTTTTTGTGAAGTCCGGTGTAGCTAAGACCGGTGCTTGGCACATTGCCTCTTTAAGATGTTCGAAGGCCTTTGTT
The DNA here is from genome assembly GCA_000404065.3 of Pinus taeda. Lineage (NCBI taxonomy): Eukaryota > Viridiplantae > Streptophyta > Pinopsida > Pinales > Pinaceae > Pinus > Pinus taeda. The sequence goes on from APFE030479641.1 coordinate 49,943, forward strand.
GCTTCCGGAGTCCATGAAAATGCATCTTTCTTCAATAATGTTGTTAGAGGTGCTGCTATTCTCCCATAATTCTTAACAAACTTGCGATAATACCCTGTCAACCCAAGAAATCCTCGCAGATGCTTTATGGATGTGGGGATTTTCCATTCCTTAATGGCTTTAATTTTGCTAGGGTCTACCTTAACTCCTTCATGAGATACAATATGACCCAAATATTCCACCTCCTGGACTCCAAAGAAACATTTGGATCTTTTTGCATATAATTGTTTCTCCTCCAATAGTTGTAGCACCCTGTCAACATGTTCAACATGATCCTTCCCAGACTTGCTGTAGATTAGTATATCATCAAAAAATACTAACACAAATTTTCTAAGGAATGGTTTGAAAATTGAATTCATCAAACCTTGAAATGTTGAAGGTGCATTGGTAAGGCCAAACGGCATGACCAAAAATTCATAATGACCCTCATGAGTTCTAAATGTTGTTTTTGGAATGTCTTCAGTCTTCATTCTGATTTGATGATATCCTGAACGAAGATTCAACTTGGTGAAGTAAATTGATCCATGCAATTCATCCAATAATTCATCAATGACAGGAATGGGAAATTTATCTTTAATAGTGAGCTTGTTGAGCTCCCTATAAT